>PVIU01017011.1:0-43181 GCA_004026605.1 Ondatra zibethicus
GGGTGGGATGGGTGGGTGATCTTGCGGGAGGGAGGGAGGGTTCAGGGTCCTGTGGAACAAAGAGGCCCGCCTGGACCTTACCGGTGTGTGCCACTGATCCAGCGCAGGAAGAGAGAGCTAACTCTTTCTTTAAAACAACTGCAGTGTGATCTAACTCTTTAAAATACAGAGCACATTCATAGGCGACCATGAAATATGATTAGAAATTTGTGGGAGCCCACATGTTACTCAGTTTCCATCTGGAATTATCTCTTACTTAAAGAAGTCATTTGAGCTCAAGTTTGCTTGCTCTACTTTTAGTTATAACCTTGAAGGCTATGAGAGACTTCTGATTTAGCCCATGAGAAAAGAGCACTCTATCTAGTAGAAAGCACACTGCTGAGGACAAACCTCAGCAACATCAAGACAGAAGTGAGGCTGCTCCCGAGCACCAAGCACGTGTTGGAGAGGAGGCTGCTCACTCAAGGACAGGAATGGTCTTGTGGTTAGATACTGACTAACCGTCTGTGCTGTGCTTTGTTCTGCTTTTGTATATAAGCAAGTTCTGAAATAAACTCGGGGCTGTTTGGCTGCCTCGGCATGACCAGGCAGACCTCTAGATTCTACCCTGTCTTCTGTTTCTTCTGACTTTTCTTTGGCCTCAAGGATCCCCTGTCCAGGAACCCTAGCTGATCTTGTAGGAGTGGCCTCCTACAGAAATGGTAATAGCAAGATTAAATAGGAAAATCCCAAATGTTTGACAGTCAACATACTTCTAAATAATTCATGTGTCACTGTATAAATGAAGTTTATTAATATTTTGAATTGAGATGTAATGAAAGCATAATGTGAAATGTGTTGGCATAGATAAAATATTACTTAATGAAAATATAAGCTTAAATTAATATTTAAAAAGAAAAAAGTATGCAAATTGATGATTAAACGTCTTTCTTCACAAGCTAGGAAAAAGAACATTAAATTATAGATAAAGCATGTAGGAGGAAATGATAAAGATGAAGTGACTGCAGACGGAGAGTGTGGTGGTCAGGAGGCAGCACAGTGAGGCCCGGCGCTGGTTCTTCAAAGCTACTGGGAGAAAACAGCAATGACCAACATCAGGAACGGAAAACACGGTACAGGAGTAACTTCCAGAAAAGAAATGAATCTGACAACTTAGATAGAATGGAAAATGCCTCAAAACTCACACAACAGAAACCCAAAAATTAAAATATATTTTGTTAAAGGAAATTTAATCTGTGGAATACAGGAACATTCATATTTAAGGAAATCAAAACTTTTCTTACAAACAAAACTCGAGGCTTAGATATTTTTAAACAAAATAAAATATAAAATTAAAAATTAAAAAACAGAATCATTTTGATTTGCATTTCCCTGGTGGCTAAGGATGTTGAGCCGTTCCTTAAATGTCTTTTGGCTATTTGAGATTCTTCTGCTGAGAATTCTCTGTTTTCTAATTAGATTATTTAGTATTTTGATGTCTAGTTTCTTGACTTCTTTATATATTTTGGAGATCAGTCCTCTGTCTGATGTGGGGTTGATGAAGATCTTTTCCCATTCTGTAGTCTGCCATTTTGTCTTATCAATTGTTTCCTTAGTCTTATAGAAGCTTCTCTGTTTCAGAAGGTCCCATTTATTTATTGTTGCTTTCTGTGTCTGTGCTACTGGTGTTATATTTAGAAAGTGGTCTCCTGTGCCCATGCATTCAAGGATACTTCCCACTTTCTTTTCTATAAGGTTAAGTGTATCTGGATTTATATTGAGGTCTTTGATCCATTTGGACATTGGTTTTGTGCGTGGGGATAGATATGGATCTATTTTCATTCTTCTACATATTGACATTCAGTTATGCCAGCACCATTTGTTGAAAATGCTTTATTTTTTCCATTGTATAATTTTGGCTTCTTTGTCAAAAATCAGGTAGGTGTTCATAGGTGTGTGGATTAATATCAGGGTCTTCAATTTGATTCCATTGGTCCATTTGTCTGTTTTTATACCAATACCAAGATGTTTTCATTATTGTAGCTCTATAATCGAGCTTGATATCAAGGATGGTGATGCCTCCGGAAGTTCCTTTATTGTACAGAATTGTTTTGGCTATCCTAGGTTTTTTGTTTTTACATATAAAGTTGAGTATTGTTCTTTAGAGGTCTGCGAAGAACTGTATTGGGATTTTGATGGGGATTGCATTGAATCTGCAGATTGCTTTTTGGTAGGATTGCCATTTTTATGATGTTGATCCTACCTATCCAAGAGCATGGGAGATCTTTCCATTTTCTGATATCATCTTCAATTTCTTTCTTCAAAGGCTTAAAGTTCTTGTCATATAGGTCTTTCACTTCTTTGGTTAGTATTACCTCCAAGATATTTTATGATACCATCTTACACCAATCAGAATGGCTAAGATCAAAAACACCCATGATAGCTTATACTGGAGAAGATTCAGAGAAAGGGGAACACTCCTCCATTGCTGGTGGGAGTGCAAACTTGTACAGTCACATTGGAAATCAATATGGCAGTTTCTCAGAAAATTGGGAATCAGTCTATCTCAAGAACCAGCAATACCACTCTTGAGCACATACCCAAAGGATGCTCAATCATACTACAAGGACATTTGCTCAACTATGTTTATAGTAGCATTATTTGTAATGGCCAGAACCTGGAAACAACCTAGATGCCCCTCAACTGAAGAATGGATAAAGAAAATGTGGCACATTTACACAATGGAGTGTTATTCGACGAAAAAAAAAAACAAAAAACAAACAAAACAATGACATCTTGAAATTTGCAGACAAATGGATGGAACTAGAAAAAAATATCCTGAGTGAGGTAACCCAGACCCAGAAAGACAAACACAGTGTGTACCCACTCATAAGTGGATATGAGATGTAAAGCAAAGGACAACCAGCCTATAGTCCGTGACCCCAGAGAAGCTAGGTAAGAAGGAAAACCATAAGAAAAATATACATGGATCCCCTGGGAAGGGAAAATAGACAAGACCTCCTGAGAAAATTGGGAGCATGGGGGTGGGGGAGGAGGGAGAGCAGAAGGGAAGCAGGAGTGGGGAAGGAAGGGCAGAGGAGAACATGAGGAAGTGGGAAGGCAGAGATGGGGGAAGGACAGAGAGGGAGAGCAAGGAAAGAGATATCTTGATTGAGGGAGCCATTATGGGGCTAGCAAGAAACCTGGTACTAGGGAAATTCCCAGGAATCTACAAGAATGACCCCAGCTAGGATTTAAGCAGTTGTGGAGAGGGTTCCTGAACTGGCCTTGCCCTGTAGTCAGATTGATGATGACCTTACTTGTCATCATAGAACCTGCATCCAGCAGCTGATGGAAGCAGATGCACAGAACCACAGTGGAACATTGGACTGAACTCCCAAAGTCCAGTTGAAAAGAGGGAAGAGCAACAATATGAGCAAAGGGATCAAGACCATGTTGGGGACAGCCACTGAAACAGCTTATCTGAGCTAATGGGAGCTCAGTGACTCCAGACTGGCAGTGGGGGAACCAGTATAGAACCAAACTAGGCCCTCTGAATGGGGGTGACAGTTTGGCTGGGGCAGTCTGTGGGGACACTGGCAGTGGGATGAGGATTTATCCCTACTGCTTGAACTGACTTTTTGGAACCCATTCTCTTTGGAAGAATACCTTGCTCAGCCTAGATATAGTGGGGAGGGCCTTGGTCCTGTCTCAAAGCAATGTGCTTTACTTTGTTGACTCCCCATGGGAAGCCTTACCCTCTCTGAAGAGTGGATGGGGGGTTGAATGGTGAGGAAGATGGGAGGAGAGGGGGAGGGGAGGGAGTGGAAACTGGGATTGGTGTGTAAAATTAGAAAAGATTGTTTTTTAAAAAAATAAATTAATTAAAAAACCAAAATTATGACATTGAAGTTGGACAAAACAAGCCAAGAGAGAAACAAAGGAGCTCAAGAAAAGGCACGTGAATCTATGACCGACTCATTTGCACACTCAGGACTCCCATAAAAACCCCAAACTGAAAATCCTCTATTTGCAAAGGACCTGGTATAGACTTGGGCAGGCCCTGTGCATGCTGCTTCAGTCTCTGTGAGATCATAAGAGCTTTGCTCAGCTGTTTTCGAGGCCTCGTTCTAGTGACCTCTCCCCATCTCCCCTACTCCTTCTGCCTCATCTTCTGCAGGGTTCCCTGAGCCTTGGGAGGAGAATTTGATGGCGACGTCTTATTTAGAGCTGTGTGTTCCATGGTCTCTCTGTCTGCATGATGTCCTGCTGTGGGTCTCTGCATTTGTTCCCATCTGATATAGGAGGAAGCCTCTCTGATGATGGCTGAATAAGGCACCAATCTAAGAGGACAGCAGAATATCATTAAGAGTCATTTCATTGTTACAATTGTTAGAGCAATATTAGTTTGTTTTGTTCTAGGTCTCTGGGTTACCTAGGCCCTGGGGTTTTTTGTCATCCAAGCAGTATAATGTATGGGCTCTATGCTATGGAGTTGGCCTTAAGTCAAGTCAGACATTGGTTGGTTACTCCCACAACTTTGAGCCACCATTGCCCTAGCATATTTTGCAAGTAGGACATACTGTAGGTCAAAGGCTTTGTAGTTGGGTTGGCTACTTTTCTCTTTTGGGGGCCTATGTAAAAGACACAAGAACAGCGGCTCTCAACCCACACAATGGTCACCCATCAGATATCCTGCATATCAAATATTGCATTATGATTTGTAATAGTAGCAAAAATAGTTATGAAGTAGCAACAGAAATAATTTTATGTTTGGGAGTCACCAAACTATTAAAGGGTTGGAAAGTTAGAAAGATTGAGAAACACTGCACTAAAATATGGGGGTGAAGGTTCTGTGTAGACTCCATGTTCAATGAGTTGTGTGTGTGTTGCCTTCAGCAGCATGGCTTTGCTGTCAGTTTGTGGAGAGCAACCTGTTCTCTTGTCAACAGCTGGGTTGTTTGGGGATTTCCACAGGACCCCTTTGGCTAACAACTCAGAAGGATGAAGCTCAGTCCTGGCACTGGAAGCTTCATTTAGTGACAAGAGATGGGCCTAGATATTTTCATTACCAAATATTGTACATATTAAGAAGCAATTAGCATTAATTTTTAAATTTTCTAGACTTTATTTTATGGGTGGGTGTTTTGCCTGCATGTATGTCTGAATGTTGTGTGTGTACAATGTTCATGGAGGCCAAAAGAGGGCATTAGATCCCCTGGGCAGAGTTAAAGAAGATTCTGACCAAACCAGGTCCTCTGGAAGAGCAGCCAGTGCTCTTCAGTCTTGAGACATCTCCCCGGCCCATAAATATTAATCCTTTACAAACTCAGACCATTAAAAAGAATATTTTCTGTTTCACTTTAGGAGCCCACAGTAAACTTGTTAACAAAACTTGGCAAGACACTGTACAAAAGGAAAACACAGGGTGGTGTTTCTCAAATACCTGGATGCAGAAACCCTCACTATATCATCAAATCTAACCTTATATACAAAACATTAACTCACTTCATCTAGACTGACTTGTTTTACAATTCAAAAAAAATGAAAATCTTTAAATTGACAAAGCAATGAAGAAAATGGTATGATTACCAGAACGACAGAAAATGTGTTTGGTGAAGTGCAAAATAAAAGCTCTCAGAAACCTGAGAAAGGGCCTTCTTACTCATCGGCACTGTCTGCCAGCGGCCTTCATCAAGCATTTTACTGGGGCCCTCCCAAGTTCAGATGGTAAATAAATGCCCATGGTCATGTGGCTGGATACACATGGAAGCAAACTGGCGATTTGACAGAATTGCGTTAAGTAAATATAAAAAAGATATATATTTAAACTCTTGGAATTAAAAAGTAAATTCCATCAATATTTTTAAGTAGAAAAAACAAATGAAGGAGGTTTGTGCTTCTTTAGCTGGAAATGTAAAATTAATAAAACTCCCGTATGCTGCATAAATCTGAAAATCCATCAGCACTGCACCTGTATGTGGTACTTTTCTCATTGTAACAAAGAACTTAAGGGAAGGGCTTATGGGGACTCACGGTCTGAAGGCAAAATCCGCTGCGGAGGAAAGGCCCAGCAGGCCTTGCCATATTCACAGCCAGAAGCAAAGAGATAAACACTGGTGCTCAGCTGGCTTGAATCTTTCTGTTCAGTATGGAACTGTCCATAGATGTAGATGTGTTCCACCTTGACCAAAGGTCAGAGAGTTCAGGCCTATTCTTGCCCTTTCACAGTTTGACAGGAGGTTTGACCCAGGGTGTGACTGCCTATGGGATGCTTGGCCTAAGGTGTGGTCACTGTGTGTCCTGCCTAAATGAAACAGGAAACAGACGCTTAAAAGAAATCCCACACTAGCTCAGAATTAAGAAATAGATAATCATTTATTTGGGGGCAACGTTCTTTCTATGGGATCTTGTGAAAGTAAAATGATGGTTAAGTTTCAAGATTAATGTCTGGTATAATTGCAAATAGTCTTTGAGTATTTGGTGGAGGTCTGGCCAGAACGTTGTAAAACTGTGTACCATTTCAGTTAACCAAGTTGGAATCATCTTGAGCAGCTGGTTCCCAAAACAGGTCTTGTAGTATCAGTATCATGACGTCATATCAACCAGGTGGAGTTGTTGTTATGGGGCCCCATCTTTTTCCTGGAAACTTCAAAGATCACTGTAGGAAAATTCATTGTTCATTGCAGAAAACTTAAGCATCATTTATATAGATATATATATTCAATGAAAAGTATGCTAAATACAAAAATAGATATGAAGAAAAGGAAAATTTTTTTAAATTCTTTTTCTTTCTGTCCCATATCAAACAGCTCTTGACATAAGGTAGAAACTCTGGATTTTTTCTTTTAACAACACGTTTCGATTTAAAGAAGGACAGAGCCATTGTCCAACTCTAAAACCAGCTCTAAATATTCATAAGTATAAAAACATACATATATATAAATGTTATTATTTTTTAAATTTTTGTTCTTATGGATAATATTCGATTTTCTTGATGATCCTTATTGGGTAGTTATTTTTTCCATCTGTCAGTATGCAGACAGCCAGGATCTCTTGAATTTTTGAAGATGAGTGTTTTTCTGCAAAGACAAGAACAGAACCGTGTCCCCATTCTATATGCCTTCCTTACCACCTGTATGGCTATCATCATTGTGGATGAGCTATCATTTCTCCTTTCCTTTCCTTTTCAACCTGAATCTTTATTAATTTTGATGGTATCCATAATTTTTCTTCTCCTGTGGAAACAAGAGCAAAACCCCTTCCCCAACGCAGCACATCTCCTGGCTTCCATTGTGAGGTCAACACATCCTTGAAATAAACCGGTTGATTTAGTTCAGCAGACTTTTCCATTATCCAATGTCTTTCTGTTGCTGTCGTTCCTTTCTCATTGACGTTAAGAAAATTCAAGGTCAATAAAACATTATGTAATCTATTTCGGGGGGCATTTTCCACCCCTTTTTGTTTGTTTAACATATCCTTTATAGTTTGATTTGATCTTTCTATAACTGCTTAACCTGTAGGATTGTGTGGTATACCTGTAACATGCTTAATATTATAATAAGCAAAAAACCGTTTCATTTTCCTAGAGACATAAGCTGGACCATTGTCTGTCTTTATTTGTGCAGGTATACCCATGATGGCCATAACATCTAATAAATGATAAATGTGTGATTACTGAATCAGCCTTTTCTGAGCTTAAAGCAGTTGCCCACTGAAAACCTGAATAAGTGTCAATGGTGTGGTGTACATATTTTAATTTTCCAAATTCTGTAAAGTGGAACACATCCATCTGCCAGATTTAATTCCTTTGAGTACTCTTTGGGTTAGTCCCTGCAGGTAGTGGTGGTTGGTTATAGAAAGAGCAAGTAGGGCATCTCTTTATAATCTCCTTAGCTTGTTGCCATGTAATAGAAAACCCTTTCTTTAAACCTTTGCTATTGACATGATGTTTTTTTATGAAATTCTGAGGCCTGTGACCCCCTACCCAGTCAATAATTAATCAATTTCTGCATTACCTTGTGCTAGAGGACCTGGAAGACCTGTATGGGATTGGATGTGTGTTATGTACATAGGACAAAGCCTATTTCTGATTATGTCTTGCTCCTGGATAAACAATAAAGTTAATTCTGTATCATCTGGTATAAATTCAGTGGTTTCAATATGCAAGATAACTCTTTCTGCATATTGTGAATCAGTAACTATATTAAGAGGTTCTTTAAAATCCCTTAGCACCATGAGAATGGCATATAATTCTGCCTTCTGGACAGAATTATAAGGGCTTTGTTCCACCTTACTCAATTCTTCTGGTTTTTAACCTGCCTTCCCTGATTTATTTGCATCAGTGTAAATTGTATGGGCTCCAGTTATTGGAGTACCACTTACAAGTCAAGGAAGAATCCAAGAAGTTCTCTTTATAAGGTTAAGTCTATTGCTTTTGTGATAGTTGCTATTAATTTCTCCCAAAAAAATTAGCACAAGCTCTTTGCCATGGTTCATTGTCTTCCATAACTTTTTTATTTCATCAATAGTGAAAGGCACTATAATTTCTGCTGGGTCTATACCTGCTAGTTGATGAAGTCTCAGTTTACCCTTTATACTTAATCAGAGACTTTTCCACATAAGTTTTTAATTTTTTACTTGGTTTATGTGGTAAAAAAATCCATTCTAAAATAATATCTTCCCTCTGCATTAAAATTCCCATAGAAGAAATTCTGGAAGGCAATATGACTAGAGTACAACTAAGATTTGGATTCACCCTATCCACATGTGCATCTTGTAATTTTTCCTCAACCATTGTCAATTCCTTTTCTGCTTCAGCTGTTAATTCTCTGGGACTATTCAAATCTTTGTCACCATTTAAGGTTTTGTTTAAATGAATTATTAGATCAGGTGTTATCCCAACAGCCAATCATAGACTGGAAATGTCTCCTAACAATCTTTGAAAGTCATTAAGAGTCTGTAACTGCTCTCTCCTAATTTGTGCCTTTTGTGTCCTAATTTTCTGCAAACCTATTTTATAACCTAGGTAATTGACAGAATTTCCTCTCTGTATATTTTCAGGAGTAATCTGCAATCCCCATTTAGGTAAAACTTTCTTTACTTCTTCAATCATTCTTTCTAAAGTTTTCATGTTTGAATCAGATAGCAAAATGTCATCCATATAGTGGTAAATTATAGACTTAGGAAATTGCTTATGTATTATTTCCAATGGCTGACTTACAAAGTATTGGCACATATATATGAAGGCCAAGATCTCCTATTTTTGTCATTCCCAGAAGAGATATTATTCCTAGAAATCCCTTGCCTACAATTCCTTCCCAGATGTCCTATTTTGTCACAATTAAAATACTTGGCAGTTTGATGTCTCCTCAGTACTTTGGAAATTGCTTCTCCTACCCAAGATTCAGCACTATAGTCAAATATCTCAACATTCATTGTATACAGAATTCATTCATCTATAGGTGCTGATCTAGACTTTAAAGGCCCAATTATCTTTTTGCATTCTAAGTTTGCATTTTCAAAAGCCAGAGATTCAAAAATTATTTGTCTAGCTTCTGGGTCTGTTACTCCTATTTGTACAGCCTTAATTAATCTCTTTGTAAAAAGTCAGTAAAGAGTTCTCTCTGTCCCTGTCTAACCCTGGTATATGATTCAATTCTTTTCCTTGATTCTTGAATCCTTCCCAAGCATTCAAGGCTGCTTTGTGGCATAGGGACAAGATTTCTTTGTCATAGAGAGCTTGGACCTGTGGGTCAGCATAAGGGCCTTTCCCAGGAATTTGATCTTGGGAAACCTCAAGACCTTTAGTTTTTCCCTGTTGTTACATATGTTTGGATTCTTCCCTGAAATAAATTCCATATATAAAAGAAGGTCCATCATCCAGGACTGCTGAAACTAACTGAAAAATTTCATGGGGGGTTGCCCTGACATTAGAAACCCAAGTCTTTATCATCTCCTTAACAAATGTGGAATGCAAGCCTTAAGCTACAACAGTTTGATTAGTTTCTTTTAGATCAGTCATTCCTATAGGTGTCCATCTACCTTCTCTGGATCCTTTTTGTCCTTTAGAACCTGATGCTTTATCAGAATAAATTACAGGGTAGGATGCTAAAACCCTGGGTAAGCCAGTTCTGACAGCCACTGGTAATGTTGCATCCTGTCCTTGTACCTTCTTTCCCTGTTCATCAGCCCCAATAATTTCCTCAATCATTTCAAATATTTTTATCAATGTCTTTTGTAAAGCCTGAATCTCCTGACTTGTATATATTTCTAGTGATTTCACTGAGGCATCAAGTTTCTGATCCTCATTCTACACCCGTTATTCCAATGTGTTAATGTTCTCCTTTAAAGATAACATCTCCTCTTTGGATTTTTCCTGAATATCGTGTAGATTGCCATCCTGGGGGGTACATTCTGTCTGTTAATTTATTAAAACTTTTTGATAGCTTTTGAATGTCAAATTCCACAGTATGAATTCTTTCAGATAACTTCCTAGTACCCTTAGATATGGAGTCAATTCTGTCTATCATAGTATCCACTTGTTCAGATAACCTCTGATTTTCGATTATATTAATCCTGTCAACTAGCTGTTCATTATTAGTCTGTAAAGATTGTATCATTCCCAAGAGTGCCATATTCTTCCTTAATGATAGACTATGGAGAAGAAAATGAAACCTAGTAACCAATAAATTGAGGTATAAATTTATTTTATAAATTTATAAATAGTCATATAAGCCTGGCATAATACAATCCATTGTATTAGTAAAGAAAGCAAGAAAAGTTGCATTGGAAACGAAATCTGCCATATTACCTGTTATCCAGCAGGTGGCACTGTTGCTGAGTCATGACTAGAATCAATCCAACAGTGTCACGAACAGTCTTGTTTTAGTGTCTGCCTTTGGTACCTGTTAAAGACTGGGAAATATGAGTTGTTCGACAAATTAAATGTAATTACACAAAGCAGGAAACCCAGAATCCAGGGGCAGAGAGCAGAAACCTGGAAGCCACACATGCCACCAGGTGAAAAAGAATTGCCCTGGTGGGGGGTGTTGCAGCGGTCAGTAAACAGTGTGTTGCCCCGAGGGGGGGGAAGTTGCAGAAAAAAACAAAAGCAAGCCTGTCTGGGCCGTGGAAGGACCAAGCCATCCACCCAATGGGCGTGGAGTTTAAAGCCATGTGGGCGCCCGGTGAAACAGGCTTAAAAGAAAGCCCACACTAGCTCAGAATTAAGTAATAGATAGTCATTTATTTGGGGGTAAACTCACAAATCAGAATCCTCCGCTTGACCAGTTGAATCACGCGATCCAAAAAAGCAGCTGGCAGAAAAAGAGCAAGGGGAAGGAGAACAAAGGGACTCACTCAGGTTTGGCTTTGGCATATAAAACATAAGAGGCCACGCCCCAGTAGGCGGGTAATTACAAGCTGTAATACTTCCTACAGCACCTAAACAACAGAATAATTAGCTCAGGATATAGTTACTTGATGTTTTGGGTATTGAGGAGCTAATTACTCTGCTTGTTCTTTGTATTATGGTAAATAAGTCTTTTGCCTTCTTCCCCCCTTTTGGATTTGGGTATATAAAGCATACAGAAAATAAACGTGGGTGAATTCAGTATTCACTGGGTTGCCCTCCTGACTCTATTCTGTGTCTCTAATTCTTTTGTATCTCTGTTTTTTCTGCCCAATACTTCTAATACACATATCCCTACTCTGGAACATATGAATCCATCGAAGTTAGACTCTGACATGGAGATGGTGTTGCCCACATTCAAGGTAGGCATTCCCTGCTCTCTTAAACCCTTCTGGAAATCTATCTATCTATTATCTATCTATCTATCTATCTATCTATCTATCTATCTATCTATCTATCTATCTACCATCTATCAATCTATCTATCTATTTATCTATCATCTATCATCTATTTATCTATCATCTATCTATCATCTATTTATCTATCATCTATCTATCTATCATCTATTTATCTATCATCTATCTATCATCTATTTATCTATCTATCATCTATCTATCATCTATTTATCTATCATCTATCTATCATCTATTTATCTATCATCTATCTATCATCTATTTATCTATCATCTATCTATCTATCATCTATTTATCTATCATCTATCTATCATCTATTTATCTATCTATCATCTATCTATCATCTATTTATCTATCATCTATCTATCATCTATTTATCTATCATCTATCTATCATCTATTTATCTATCTATCATCTATCTATCATCTATTTATCTATCATCTATCTATCTATCTATCATCTATTTATCTATCATCTATCTATCTATCTATCATCTATCTATCTATCTATCTATCATCTATTGATCATCTATCTGTCTGTCTGTCTGTCTGTCTTGTGCTGTCACTGCTTATGCACTTTTCTCTGCCTCCCATGTTCTTTCTTCTCCCTTGCTCTGATCCCTCATCCATTGCGTATTGTTATTTTCTCTGAGAAAGCTGCCCCAAACTGAGCCCCAAGTCTGGGTTTAGCATTCCTGTCCACAAACCACAGTGCCCTCTGACCATTGTCAGCATCCAATGATGGTGCGGGAGAATTGTCTGTATTCTGTCAATCATGTTTTAAATAAACGCTGATTGGCCAGGCAGGAAGTATAGGTGGGAAAACCAGATAGGAAGTAGAGGTGGGGCCAGAAGAACATGAGTATTCTGGGAAGAAGGAAGCTCTTTCCTCAGGCCTGCCCAGACCACCGAAGAAGCAGGATGTGACCTGCCCCTCTGAAAAAGGTACTGAGCCATGTGACTGACATAGATAAGAATAATGGGCTATATAAATTATAAGCGCTGATACGAAACCTGAGCTAATGGGCCAATCAGTTCATAACCTAATGTAAACTCTCTGCATGATTTTCTTTGGAACCTAATGACTGTGGGACCTGGTGGGAGGACAGAAACCAACCAGGCCCTCATGTTACACAATGATGCAAGTGCCTCTGTGTGTGTTTAATTTACCCTGCAGGTTCCAGAAGGGGACCTAGACGTAACGAAGGCTGGGTCTCTGCCACACTGCTGGCGCAGCCTGGATGCTGAGACTGGCAGGAGGGTGCGGGGATTGAGACATGGAGGTGTCTTTTCAGGTGGAAGAACAGCAACCTTTATTTTGCCTCAGCTAAAGCCTTTAATACCTCTAATACCTCTACTGCTTCTGTGGAAAACCACCTGCCAGAAAGAACACAAATATCCTTGTCAATTACAGACCACAAGGAAGTTCCGCTGTCAGTTGGGGGAGTGAGGGCAGCTAGATCACAACAGGTCTCCAACCAATAAAAATGGCCAACAAGGAGATGGCGAAAGCACAAAGTGTACAAAAAGATTATTCTACAATACTGTGCAAATGTTAAGTAAGTCTGTACAGACACTCCTAATAAAACCATGACTCAGCCCCCTGCCATGGGGCTTACAGACATCTGCTTAGAAAAACCATAGTTCCTTGTCCCGTTGATGCCAGTTTGCCCATGGTTTGCTTTGGTCAACAGAATACAAGCAACACATCCCTGTGTCGGAATAGAAGCAGTAAAGGTGGTGTCCTCATTTGGTTGGTTTTCATTACCCTCCACAGCAAGAACAGCATATGCCAAAGGAAGGGAGGGAGCCTGACCACCTAAATGCAGGGCCTGCAGCCATCAGACAGACAGGCAAGGTGAGAAAGAAATAATCTAGCAGTGCCGGAGAGCACTAGGGTTAAAAGAATTTCCCATAGTTTCCTTTAGGCTAAGCTGTGAAGGCAAGAATCAGCTGAGTACCTACTTCTGTCACTGTCACTGCAAGCTCAGTCCTGCCAGAGGAGCCTAGCCATGCATGGTGACACATTTGTACTCCAAAAACTCAGGAGGCTGAGGTAGGATTTCAGAGAGCTGAAGAGACAACTTAAGCTAAACACTGAGACACCATCTTCAAAAAGCAAAGCAGATACAGACAAGGAACCTGGTTGTAATACACCACACAGCATCTTCTAAACAGACTTAAGACTGAGTTTGTTTGAGCACCAAACAAGAATAAAACTGAAAAAGATAAAGACGTTTCTCTCCAGCAGGGAGAAGGGCATGCCTATGATCCCAGCAGGAGGGCTGGGAGTTCAAGGTCAGATGCAGAACAACTAGGACCCCCTCAAAGCCACAAAGAAGCAAGGAATAACCTGGTTTTCCATGTGATGTCCTCGTTTAAAACTGAAATACCTCTGTATTAGTCCGCGTTCTCCAATCACAGGACTTCTAGCATGCTCTTCCGTAGGTGCTGGATTCTGAAGAAGCAGGCTCCAGTGCCAGTGAAGGGATGAACCGCTGCCAAGGGGAGGGAGGGCAGGCAGAGAACAAATCCTTCCTTTTTCCAGCAGAAGGGGTGGCCCAGATGAAAGGTGTGCCTTTCATCCTCAAGGTCTGGATTAAAGGTGTGTGTTGTCCAGCCTCAAGATCATGATAGAACACGTGTTGTCTTCTTGCCTCAAGATCCGGATCATAAGTGTGCCCTCCATTTCTGGATTGTAGTTCATTCCAGATGTAGACAAGTAGTCAGCCAAGAATAGCCATCATAACTTCCTTTCAAAGAAAGGTAAATAAATTCATCTGTAATAAATTCCACACAGCTACAGGTAGGGACAAATAAGGACCAAACGGCAATCTCTTGTCCATTCCCTGGTTTTCTCAAACTAGAGGGTGTAATTTGCCCCACCTCTCAAACAGGGTCATTTTGGGCATCGTTTATGCACAGCTTTGTGTTTCCTTATGATTAAAAAGCATCGAAATGAAGAGAAATGCAGCAAGTAGAGCATTCTGGCCTGCAGGCTAGACATGCTACAGAATCATAGTGACAAGGAGGCCATTAGTGAAAACTGGGTCTCAACTTTTCTGTACCTTTTTTTTTTGTCTTCCATGTAAAACAAAAAATGTCCTCCCCTGGCAGATGCGACCAGCATGGAACTATCTGCAGAAGTCATCTGGACCAGGTGTAGTTGGGAAGTACTAGTAGGCAGAAATGAATGGTTAAAACAAGACATGTTGGTATTGTTCTGTGTCCAACATCGCACTTTGTGTTTCTCCATGGCGTCACAGGGACTCACCCAATAGCACTTAGAGAAAAGTAGCCAAACACATACAGAACAAACCAACCCATGAGAGTGCTGTTGGATTGAATACCTCAAACACGTGTGTTTTACTCTTAGACACTGACTCAAAAGACAGTTGTGTTTACCTGACACATTCGCATGATGTAAGTCATAGGCAGGGTCTGTTGATACTCCTGAGCTATGAAGACCGGGGAAGGTGTAATGTAATGTTTTTTGTTTTTTGTTTTTCCGGTTGTATTTTTCACATTTCTTTTCTATTATGCAGATCAGCCGCTAGATGTCGCCATACGACTCCATTTCTGCACTGACATCCACCTTCCATCCTGAGAAGTCACCAGGTTTAGCATTTCTTTAGTCTGGGTAGGACAGGGCAACAAGAACTCCAGTACAAGGTCACTTCCAACTCCGGGAGAGCCGAGGGTGAGCTGACCAGCGTTCCAAAGACTTTCAAAGCAGCTCTTGCTCTCCTGCGTCCTGAGTCCAAGTGGGATTTGTGTGGGTCGTGTCCCGCTTCCTGTTAGCACGGATCTCCTTAGCGTTGCTCACCTTTCCTCCTAACCTGCTTTACAGCGCGGGCCTTGGGGTTTGCCGGCTTTTGCTTTCTACTGTTTACTTTTGTTATTTGGGTGCATTTAAAAGGAAACTGCTCCCACAGCCGCGTGGACACTGGAGTTCAGTTCGCATTCCAGTTTCGTGAAAGATTTCCCGTCTCATGTTTCTTTCATTACTGTTTGAACTGTCACAAATTTGAAAGCTTTTCCGTTCCCAAGCGCATTCAATTCATACACAAGAAGTCACGTTCTTAATGAGCCATGAGGTCCTCCACGTTCGTAGTCTACAACAGTCTAGTACCGGCCCGGACCTCAGCGGGTTATCTCTTTGTCCAGCTGAGTGGTTCCTGCAGCTACCCTGCCTTGCCCACTTCATTTACATAAAGTAAACTTAACTCAGCAGGCTATTCTTTGAAACGAAGATTTTTTTTAATTACACACGTCCTGCCTCAGTTAGGCAGCCCTCTGGTTATCTTTATTAACAGACACTAAATAATTTTGCATCATTTAAATGCCCTCCAGTGTGTACCAACTGATAGGGCCCCCGGGGAAGGTGGACCTGAGAGATACTGTCAAGTGGGCAGGGCCAGGGAATAACGTTTAGCCTTTCTGACTGAGCTAAGTGACACTCCCAGCATGCAAGAGAATGAATGTATCCAGTGAGGCACCCACAGCAGGTGAGTAGTTTCAACTTGATGGTGTTTTATTTATAAAACCTGGAATTGTTCCAATTTTTGTTTTCTTACCTAACTGAGCAAATGAATTGGGTGGGTTTTCTAGCACTCGGCTGGCATGGGAGCTAGAGACAGGAGTGGCACAAGGCAACCCACTATTTGGGGCTGAATCACAGTCTCCCAGTATGAGAAATTTGCTTCGACTCTAAGACAGAATTAAAGGAATTGTATCAAGTATGAGCAATATCTTTATATAAATAAACATGATACTTTGTTTGGGCTATAAAGAAACTTACTTTCAAGCTAACATTATCAGTGAAGGTTAGGATAGGTTGTGGCCTCTCGTTTTCAAAAGTAACATATGCAGTTTCTCCTGCTGAAAAGAGACAGGCTATTCATGAGTGTGAGCTCAGGAACCATGAAGGGTTTCTCTTTGTGGAACCGTTACTGTGAAACAAAAACCTAAAAACTAAACGAACAAAAAAACCTTTCTAATTTGTTTAAGTGTTCTATGGCCACGGTGAATCTAAACTGGTGTGTTCATTAAAATAAATTCCATGTATTATTAAATTCTTTTAAAGTAGCCTTATTTCTTTTGGCCTCCTTCTGGGGATATTCTAAACAATGTTCTATCAAACACAGTGAATCTGTGTTAGAAACACGAGGGCCCAGAAGGTGGATGAGGAGCAGGCAGCTGGGTGAAGTCTGTTTCATCCATAGGCCTAGCTGTGAACTGGGCCTGAGAAAGGTTGCGCAGAGCCTTCTGTGGGATGCAGCAATGAGAGTCAGACACCCCGGCAGATGGAATGAGGCAGGAGTTAAAAATACAGGTGCAAGAAACGGCAGAACTGGGTTCAAATCTAAAAGTCTGAAAAACATTGAGGCAAATCATTATCCCTCCCTTGGCCTCATCTAAGCAAAATACTTCTGTTTTACAGTGATGTGCAGGAAGCCATGTCCTACTAAGTCTTCCTAAGAGTTACGTTTACTCCCAGTCCCCAGCACTTGTTAGTTGTTTCTTTTTTTAAGAATACTTATTCCATCTAGCATGACGGCACATGCCTTTAAACCCAGCACTCAGAGCCATAGGCAGATAGAGCTCCGTGAGTTCAAGCCAGTCTGGTCTACACAGCACACTGTAAGCCAGTCAGGGTAGTACAGTGCGACCCTGGCAAGCCAGCTCAGTGATTCTGAGCCCTTGTAGCTCTTACAGAGGACCTGAGTTTCCAGCACCCACTTGGCAACTCACAACTGTCTAAAGATCCAGTCCTAGGGAATTTGGCCTACATACATGCTAGAAAACATGCATACCCATAAACTAAAAATAAATAACCCTTTTTTGAATAGCTGTCCCAGCTGGAGTGAGATGATAGCTCCTCTACACACCTGTGCTGGAGTGAGATAGCTCCTCCATGCACCTGTGGTCTCCTTGAGTTTTTCAAGAAGTGTCTTTTCAGATCATTTCTCTAGTTTAAGGATTTCTTTGTGTTTTTAAGTATAGGAATTCTTTGCATGTTCTGCCAGATGAATAGTTGACAGATTTTGTGCTGTTCTCGAGGCTGTGGGGAGCACCTTTTAAATAATTTGCCTGCCTTTTCTTTACAGGCCATTCTCCTGTAACCGCCCTTCTTAGATCTTCAACTTTAGCTCACCAAGAGGAGCACTCGACATTGTTGCCAGAATCGGGTAGGACCTATGTTTTCGTATAACACATTTCCATGGTGAAGCGCGCTTGTTGCTCTTGTGAATGCCTTGAGTTCCCAGCAGGCACATGGCAGCTCACAACTGCCTGTAACTCTAGTTCTAAGGGATCTGGTGCCAGTTCTGGCTCGCACAGGCACCAGGTACATAAAGGTGCACATACACACATACAAGCAAATACACCTATAAAATAAAAATAATAAGTGTTTTTAATTACCATTCTAGCTTGGGTGAGATGTCAGTTCCCTGTGGGCTGTGAGAGGTTCATTTTAACTAACTTCTCTGTCTTTTGTTAATAGACTCTCTTAGCCCATCACCCATTCCCCTGTTAACTTCAACTGAACATTACCAAGATTATCCAGTATCATTGCCAGTATCAGGTAGGTTCTGTGTTTTTATATAATAGGTTCCAAGTCATTGCATCTTATCTGAGTCTCCAGTAAGGCACATCTGCAGCATCTGGGTCCAATGACACTAAAACATTGACCAGAAGCATCCCACGGCTCCCTCTGGGGGTAGTCTCCTGAATTTCTTTCCCTTGGCTTTTTACTAAGCAGAAATTTTTCTGCAAAGAGAATCAATTATATCGTGCACTGAAGAAATGTTTAAAGGATTTAGAAAAGCAAACTGAACAAACACAGCCCCTGCTTCTTAGGAAGCCTGTGTTAGCCAGCAGTGCTTTAAGGTCAATGGAGGGAGACACACAATACTGTGCACTGTGTTGTGGTTATTAAAATTTGTTTAAAGGTTTGTGGTGAAACTGACACTCAGAGGATACAGTGGAGGAAAGAGCAAGAAGTCAGAGTGAACGCATGAGGCAAATCATGGGTAGCAGTTTCTCATCTTAGGTTTTCAGAAGGTTTGCTCCTATTGTGAGGTGGGAATTCATTGCCAAGCACCAAACAGTCATACATTCTGTAACTAAGAGTATCAGAAAAGCTGCTATAAATAGGACTCAGGCCACCCCACTGCTTGAAGACTTCTACCACATCTCCAGAATGAGGTGGTGCTCTGGCCAATGCCCAGTTCAGAGCTGGGAATGGCCCCAAAGCGTTGCCCATCTTTCCCTCCATTTCCTGCCCCATGCTCACCTCAGACGTAGGTTTGAGAAGAGAGTTCCAACCCTCGTCTCCTCCACAGATGTCTCCTGAGACATTCACATCAGGCTCAAATTCAGCAACTGACTGAGCTTCCTCTAAGGTGGTATAGAACAAAGACACTGTTTAGTTGAAGCAATGAACCTGACAGAATACAGAAAACCAACTCCTCACCTCAGGGAAGAAAGTTTAGTGCTTAGAAATGTGTGTAGATATAAGTCAAAGGGGTTCTGTTTGCTGTGTATCTTCCAGGTCAGGCTGAAAGTGAGATCCACTTTGAGGACCATTTGGCCTTTTTCCTATTCAGTCCTCCAGCACCCAGGACCTCACTTTGTCAATATTTCCCAGCAGTTTTCATGCAGCTAGCAATCATGCATGCTCAGTGCTCTTAGGAACCCCTTGGAACTCTGTGTCCGAGGTTCAAAAGCATGCAGTCAGACACAGAGAAAGTAAGGCCTCTACTTCACAGAAACTATCTCAAAAATTGATGGGTTTCTATTGCTTCTGGTTGAATGGGGTTATGATATATACTCAAATATTGTGTGTTTGTTACAAGAAAATGAGACGTTGTAAAGAGTTCTTACTGAACCCTGACCCAAGCTCCAGTCTAAACCTTTTATGTGCTTGTCTTATACTTGTCTTATTACTCTACAAGTTCTTTGCAGATGAAAGACACGGGAGTTTAAAATGTTTTGAGAACTTACCTCTAGCCAGTGAGCAGAGAAGTTGGTGTGCAAATCTAGACAGTTCCACTGTAGTATCCTCATGCTTCACCAATATCCCATGCCCCCCAAAAAAGTCGCTTCATTTTTTACCAGCATGAAATATGCTTAGGATAGTGTTCACCATTTTTGCCATCCTAAGTATACAGAGTGCTGTATATTCATCACCTCTGTCTGCTTTCAGAGTATCTTTGTTATTCCAAAAAGCCATCTTATGTTGATTACCAGTCAGCCCCTCCCCCATGCTCACAGTACCACAGCAACTGCTAATTCTCTTTCTTCTGCTATGGATTTTGTTTTCATATTTCAAATAAATAGATTAATACAACAGGTGGCATTTGTGAGGCTTGTTTCTCTTAGGATAGCATGTATATCTCTGCATATTGGAACATGAAGTATTCATTCCTTTTTATGCCTGGAAGTTATTCCATTGAATGCATTAATTATCCATTCATCAGCTAGCAGAGATTTAATGGTAATGTGTACATTTGGGCTCTTGTGAATTGGGCTGCTATGATTATTCTTTTGCTACTTTTTGGGGGGGGATGCCCATGTCAATATTCACAGAGGTAGAATTATAGAGTCAGATACTGCATTTTTGTTTGCTGAGTTGGCCCTAGACTTTCCCCCACAGGACCTATACTGTTTACTGTGTGTATGTATGCATATATATATATGCATGTATATATATATATGCATGTATACCTAGACTGTAAAGGTTCCAGTTTCTCCAGATCTTTGCTCACACTTGTAATTTCCGTCTTTTGACTTGCTGATGGTCCTTGTCTTACCCTGCAGTAATGACCGCATGCTACAGCGAAAAATATGAACCTGATACTCTTAAGCTCCCAGCTTAGGCCAGCCTCTCCTAAGTGTGTTCAGAGTGCTTGTGTTAGCCTACACTGGGTAGAACCATCTAAGGAAGGCCTATTTAATGCACAGTGTTGAAGGTCTAGGATACTATTGAAGGCCTCTAAAGGTGAGAGGTGCTTGTATGCCCATGACCCTTTCCATGTTGCTCACCACATGGAAAATCTTATGCCAGTCCACAGTGCTTTGGCTGACCGCCTCGTAGCCATGCTCTCTGGCGTGCTGTCGAGGTCACCGTGTTTCTGTTTTGCACTTCCCTAGTAACTAATGAAGGCCGGCCACTGTTAGCACAGTTGCTGGCCATTTTCATTTCATATATTCCTTGGAGGAAAATGTCTATTTAAAACTTTAAAATGTCTAAATCTTTTTGTTGTATGGCTATAAAAACTCTTTGTATATTCTAGATCTTATCTTACCAGACACATAGCTTGAAAACATTTCTTCCCATACTTGGATCATCTTTTTACCCTTGGTGCTGTCATTTTAATGTATTTTTATAAACTCTATTTTCTATTTTATTGCATTTGTTTATGATTTCATACCCAAAGAACCATTTTTCCAAATTCAAGGTTATAAAATAATATCTCTATATTTTCTTCCAGGAATAGTCTTTTATATATACAGTGTATGTACACACAGACACACACACACATATTCTATATGATACTTTATTTTCAATGTATATGCACATGCTATATATATTCCATATGATAGTTCCAATGTATAGACACATATTATATATGCATATATATCTTCAATAAATCTTGAGTTAATGTTCTTAGGTGACATAAGAAAAGGCACTTTACCCTTTTGCGTGTGAATACAGCAGTTATTGAAAATATGACCTTTCCTCATTGACTGTCCTCCACACTCTTTTGAAAACCGGTCAGTCATAGATATAAATTAACTTCTGGACTCTCAGTTCTAGCCCACTGATCTTTATGTCTATCCCTAGGACAACACCACACTCCAAACACTGGAATTTTTGTTTGCTTGTCTGTTTTTTGTTTTGTTTTGTTTTTTTCATCATGAATTTTGAACTTGGGAAATTTGAATCTTCAGACTGTGTCTTTGAACACTGCTTTGTCTATTTTGATCTCTTCATTTTTTGTGTGTTTTAGGATCAGTGTTTCCATTCTGTTAAAACACTGTACATAATACTCATTTAATGTGGCCAATGATGCTGTGATGTATACACTATTCCTAATCTCACTTTACAGGGATGAAAGATGCAGACAACTGGCCAAAGTGTCCCTAGTCCTTAGTTGGACTCATTTGCCTTTAGGTAACTCGACTCCAGTCTAGGTGCTCCGTGGCTGCACTATGGTGGCTCGCTTTGTCACCCAGTGATATTCCAAGTTGGCTCTTCCTCTCACAATTGTGAGTGTCTTCTGCTTTTTTCATAAGATGATGCCTTTAGTGAAGGTTTACAGTCTGTCTTCCCCTGTAAGCATAGCAATGGAGCCACCTCTAAACCCAGGAGACAACCTTAACTTCTTACTCTTTTGTAATATGGATTATATTTCTTAGTCTGAGAACAACTCTTTCATGTGGCCAGTTACATCATGATTATATTCAATACTTAAAATGGAAAAAATTAAATAAGAAATACAAAACGACAAATACAGCTCTCGATTTGAGGTCACCAGGACAATGAATAATGACACTAAAATTTGTAGCTTACCAGAAAAAGTGCTGCAGACATTCATCTTGTGGTCTTCCCTCCTGAACTACTCTTTTGGGTGCAGATCCCAAAAGCCTTCTGCCAGGCAATGGAACAACTTGCCTACAAACTGAGTGGGACCTTCTGTGGGAATATGAGCAGGCATGATGACTAAGCATATGCTTGTTTATTTATGAGCAAATTAGAAGTATAATGTAATCATTTGTGACTGCAAGTATTTCAGGTTCTTTTTCTTGGTCTGCACAATTGAAGAGACCTGTTAAAATTTAGTGTCATATTTATGCCATCCGTTCACAGCCCATGTTCCTATGTTTAGGAGCTACAATGTCTCGTATTTACCTAAGTGTCATTCCGTAATGTATCTGTTATGGAAATAACCCTTGTTGCCAAGCTTTAGGTCCTGAGTTTGATCCTCAGAATCCACATAGGAGGACGAGATAACCAACTCCCACAAGCTGTCTTTTTACTTCTACACATACACTGTAGTACATTGCATGCCCACACAATCATACACACACATAAATACGTAAGTAAATAAATAGATAAATGGAAAATATGTAGGAAGTATGACTTATATATACATTTATTTGTTCTTTCCCTCTGTTACATGTGGGAAGTCATATAGCTTATTTGTCCATTATTCCATTGGTCACCTTTATGTCTTAATGGATCCTATATGAGGTGGGCAAAGTTGTACATGAGCCAAATGGCCAATAACTTATATGGGCCTTGAATAAACTTCAGGGTCCTCATAGGCTATTGATGCCCTCAGTTTGGTGGCAGTAAAGGATTTAGGGAGGAGACAGTGAGACAGATCCATCTGAAAACATATCAGCAACATTATGGGATATTAGTGTAGGCATACACTGTCTTCTGCATGACAATCATCTCAGGGATCTAAGAACCCTCATAATTGGGTTCCATAACCAAATATGCTGATTAGACAAATATGGGGCTGAGAAAATATACATAACCTATGGGTTTTGTACAATCTACAGCTTACAGACTTTATATTTTTAAGTGCTTAGGAAAACAAAAGAACAGCGTTTGATGACACATGAATGTCACATGAATTGAGCTTCTGCCCATCAGTCCTGACAAGAGCCCAGCCATATCCTCAGTATGCTTTGCTTCTACACTGGCTCTGCCTGCCTTTGCCCAAGAGCAGTTTAAACTGCCAGGTCTTCACTAAGGCGATGTTAAGGAGTTAAGGAGTGATAAGGACTCCATGTTAGGAGGGATGGCTTGTATGCAAGGGGACTGCTTATCTAGAGTATTCTTGACTACAAGGAGGGGTGCCCTCACACAGCTCTCCAGTCACACTCTCTCTATCCACCTCCTCCTGCATGCTACTGTGGTTGTCACCTATCGGAACTGCAGTGTAGGATAACGTCCACATTCACTAGTGGCCCACATTGTGTGGTGCCTGCCCGTCCCTGTAGCCTTTTCCTCCATCGTCAATCCACTTCTCCGTTCCCTTCTTCTCAGGAACCATAAAGCACTGGTAGTTCCCCCAACTTATAATGACGTCTCAAATTCTAGACCGTCTGTGATGTTATTGGTTCTGTACCTAAAAGTCTGCTGAAATCCAAAATAAAAAATTACTTTCTGTGCGATATCACCAGAGGTATGGTCACTTCAGAGCTGAGAAAACTAAGGCACACTCCCCTGTCTCTGTGTCTCTGCTGCATAGATGTTCTGAAGCTGCCACCAAGGGCGTGGGGTGAAATTGTCTTCGACTGAGTTTTTTACGGAGTATCCAATCATTTCATGTTTATGCCCTTGCTCGACTTCTGTTTTACACAGGTATTACTGTCAGAGCACATACTATGTCCCTCAATGAAACGTCTGTCACTCCTGAAGTCCCCATCGACCCAAAAGAAGGTTTGTTGTGTTTTCACCTACTGTCATGGAGTCTGTATAGTGATGGAGATTTCCTCAGTGGGATCCACCTGGTGACTAAAGTGAAACTGACCAAGACCGAAAAGTGCAAGCTAAGGGGCCAGGTTCCTGCTGCTCAGGGGCTCTGCTCTTGGAGTAGCTCATAGAAATAACGCTGTGAATCAAAGAAACTGCAGCTAGGAAGGTCCCCAAATGATAAATCTGACCTGGAAGAGGGAGGGTGGACCCAGGAGGGAGGCCTTACAGAGTCTGGAGCAAACCAACTAGCTCACCTGGGCTGGCCCCATTCCCTACAGACCTTGAATGAATTGCCTTGAGAGCCCTCCATGCCATTACTCTTAAAAGGAAGCCAGCCATTCCTGCCCTACAGTGTCTCTCCACAGATTAAATAGGAGCTAAGTCAGAGTGCAGGCCCAGGTCCAGCCAGACCCCATTGCCTGCAAACTGATAGCCACAAGATCGGCTGGGTGTTGAGATAAGGGTGAGCCTGTGGCCCAGTTGCTTGTGCGATCTCTCTCTATCTCTCTCTCTGTCTCTCTCTGTGTGTGTGTGTGTGTGTGTGTGCGCGCGCGCGCGTGCATACGTGCATGTGTGTGCGTCCGTCTGTCTAGTTTTCTGAAAGGAAAAAGGTAAATGGTCTTCTGTGAATGCACTTAGAAAAGGTACTCCACATTTAAAATAGAGTCTCAGAAAGACTCCAAATGGCTTCAGGATTGTAAGTGAGTTGGAATTATTGAAAAGTATCTACTGAGAAGAATGAAGGCACTGGATTTCAGAAGCCAAGGGAGAAAAATTGGGCCAAGTGTTTAGAACTACTTTTTGGGCTCATGGATCTAACTAACAGTCTCACTGAAGATTAACTTCAACATGAAGCCAACATGATGATGTTGACTGGAAAATACATAGGGCCCATGGTAGACACACAGGCTACCTGACATATACTCTGAAGGACAGCTAAGGTGGTAGGGCATTTCCATGCATCAGTAAATAGAGTCTAACAACAACCTAGAGACATAAAGATTATAATTCTCATTTTCTCTGAAAAAAAACTGTAAAGCATAGAGAAATTATGTAACCTGCTTAAGAACACATATAAAGCATCCTGTGTTTGACTCCAAAGCATATATGCTCAGCCCTGAAGACAGAGATAACAAACTTCGATGAACCTTTATTTTTTGGATATGTTCTGCCACTTTCTAGAATTCTCAGTCCTGGAGAGCAGCAAAATATATCCAAATTTTTGGCTGTGTGATACCATATCCCACAAGACATTATTGGTAATATAGACAGGAGACTTCAACTATGGGGGTGTGAGGGTTTCATGGGTGAAAGGGCAGCAGAGAAAAAATTCTATGGTGTGGACTTGTGGGGGAAGATTGATTCTGTTAGGGCTTTGAGGAAACAGCCAGAAACCTTAACAGATGGACAGTCTGGTGGAACCATTGCCAAATGTTCAAATGAGGCACAGTAAGCGTTGGGATTCAGATGCTGGCCATGGCATAAACCTAGATTGCTAGCCATGTGAGCTTCCTTAGGCTTGGAGAGTAGAGTGTGTGGAGTGTTGGCTGGGCGTCCCTACGCTTCGCACTGTTCTCCCGTTTCCATGATGGAAGTCATCAGGTGTCCCTCTGACTTTTCCTTAACCCCCCCCACCAGTTAAGGAGCTGGTTGGCAACTTCTCACCCATGAATATTTGTTGGGTAGTGAAAAAGTCCACACTGAAATTCCTAGAAGTAAGAATGGCATGTTTCTTAATACATTGCGTTAGGTACTTTTCTGCTGCTAAAACAGCACCATGAGTAAAAACAATTCATAGGAGAGCTCTCTTGGCTTGTGATCCCAGGGGAGAGTCCATGAGGAGGGGAGCATGGAGAAGTCACACCTGCAACTGCAAATACAAAGCAGAGAGAGCCACTAGGAGGGGTGGCAGGGCAGCTTCCACAGCCTGACGCCCGCACATGCTTCTTTCCCCTAGGCTGCGCCTCCCATAGCCTGCACAGAGACTTCCACTAGCTAGAGAACCAAGTGTTCAAACGCGCATTAGAACCAACACAAGCACTTTAGCATTTGGAAGGTAGGAAGGTGACCATTAACTCCCCCCCCCCCAAAAAATGGTTAAGAATAAGAAATCCTTTTGGCCCTGGACAACCAATTGGTGAGCTCTTCCCTAGAGAAGGCTATCCCTCCCCTTCCCAGTATTCCTAAGTTGCCTATAGTTCTCTGAAGACATATATACAGGCAGAATTATATAGACTGAACATTTAGCCATGGATATTTGCAAATATATTTGTATATACATATGTGCATGCAATAAGTTACTTTTTTTAAAAGACCATAAATTTGAAGGGTGGTAATGAAGGGTCCGTGGGAGATTTTGGGGGGAGAAAAGGGAAAGGAGAAATACAATTCAATTATAAACTCAAAAAGAAAAACGGAACTCTATTATAGGCAGAACTTTTCTGCTTCTTGGCAGTCACTCCCAAATATCCACACAGACACTAATAGTAATTATAAATATTGGCCGATAGCTAGTGCTTACAGTTTAACCCCTTTTATTCATCTGTGTGCTGCCCGAGACTCATTTACCTCATCTATGAACTTCTAATGTTACAGTTTAGCCCCTTTTATTCATCTGTGTGCTGCCTGGGGCTCATTTACCTCATCTATGAACTTCTCATGTTGCTTCTTCTGCACCTGGCTCACTGCTCCTCTGACTCTGCCCTTCTCCCTCCCAGCATCTTCTCTGCCCTGAAATCCTTCCTAGCTATCAGTCAATCAGCTTCCTATTAACAATGAGAGCCACACATTTTCACTGTGTACAGAAGGATTATTCCACAGAAGAAATCCTCTAATTTCAAAACTTTTTTGTAAAGACATATTCTACTTATTATGCTGACTTACTTGGAAAACTTTATTTTTCAGGAAAGGTGAGAGTCCAACACCTTTTTAATGAGCCAGGTATGTTATTGTGTTAATGAAATGACAACCATTCCATTTTTAAATTGTAGCGTTTTCATTCATATACCTAAGAAGCGACAAGGGTCTGTGTTAAAAGAGAAGAATGTTATTAGATTCAGTGACAAAAGCAAATATGTTTTATTTTAAAGGAAAACATTTTTTTAAGTTTGGAAGTAGCAATACATGATTGGGTGTTTGGTTTTTCTCAGTTAGATTTTTTTTTAAACAACTATGGACATTTGATAAAAGTCTCTTCATTTATTAAAAAAAAGCTGAGTATTCCTCTTCCAACTAATTAATTGGCATCATATCAAAAATAAATGAAGACCATCCATATCTGAGTCCTAATTTACCTTCAGCCATTCTTTACAACCTCCTCCTAACTGACATCACATCTGCTGCCCTTGGAGCTGCTGTGGACTGGCATAGGTCACGAGTGTGTTTCTTCACCACCCTGCAATTTTCAGCTCTCCCTTACTACTTGGCCAATGATCACATTTCACGTGGGAGAAAAGGTGATTGTAGAACTCTGCCATAGGCTCACAAGTTACAGCTGATGGTGGAGGAGGCTTCACACAAATGGATGAAAAAGCTACACTTTTATAAGCTGTTTCTGCTTTTAAAATTAATAATTTTATTTATGAATAATATAAATAATTGTATTTAAGACATAAATTGGCCAAATGAGTGTGTCATCTTATCTGCATGTCCCGCCCTCAATTCTGTTTGCTTCTTTGATCAGCACTATAAATAGTCTGGAAAAATGGGAAGTCCCTCCAACTTAATAGTTATAAATTGCTTTCGTTCCCAATATGCAAAAGTTCACGGAAGTATTTGTCATTGTATCCATGAGCTTGTAGGAAGAGGGCCATAACAAGGCAATGCTTAGAACACAAGTGACCAGTTCTGCTTTACCCTTGTCTGACTGGGTAGCTCAGTCTCATTCAACTTGATTTACTCATCTGTGAGCTGTGATTCTTCCAAACCTGTGATCCTATGATCCATTTCATACCCTTTGATATGTGAGAACTTTGTTTTCTCTCATCATGTTCAAACCATCAGACAGTTTGTGGATTTTCCCAGTCAATGCTAAATATCAGCGAACTCTTGTCTGGGATTATGCCTGCAAAGAACACTGAACTTAGCTGGCATCAGAACTCAGGGGTCGGGGTTAAATGTTAATCCTCTGTGTGGCCGAGTAAGCATAAAGTTCTAGGTTCCCACAAGGTTACTGTTAAAATACAAAGTTTTTAAAGATTAAATGTGAGCAAAATTATGAAGTATTAATGCATTTTCTGTGCGCAGGCAAGGTCATATTACCCTGTTCGGTTTCTCAAATAACACAGCTGCCTCCTCACTTCCTTTCCTCTCCCATAGTGACCATCGCCATTGTTTTGGGGGTGATCGCTGTCATCATCGGAACTATTCTTCTCATTTATTGCTTAATCAGTCTAATAACAAAGGTAAGAGTTCAGCAGTCCATTTTGTTTTAAGTATCAGTGTGAAGAAGTTTGGGTGGCATATTCTTCTGAGTACAGTTGAACACAAAGAGAAGCAAAATTTTGTAGAACTCCATCCTTTTTAACTAGACACATAAAGACAGAGAATCCTCAACTGAGCTGGTTTTGTATTTGCCAAATTTAAGGTGATGCCCGAATATAAATCTCTTCACCATGTCCCCATTGAAAGGTTGCGCAAAGTTCTTGCCGAATACAATTTAGTATATGTTGATGTATATAGATGAGCTAGTCAAATCTCTACTTGTGTTTAATTTATGAAAAAAATACTTAAGACAATATGCCATACTTAGATACATTTAAAACTTCTATTTATTTCCTTTTTTAAGATTTATAAAGGAAATTATTTATATAATTGTGTGTGTGTGTGTGTGCACGAGTTTGTGTACACTATGTTTATGCATTGCCTCCAGAGACCAGAAGTGACCAGATCCCCTGGAACTGGTTGTAAGCAGCCCAGTATGGGTGCTGGGACCTGAACCTGTGTCCTCTGCAAGAGCAGTAACTAACTGCTCCTAACCACTGAGCAGTCTCTCCAGCCCCACCTCTCCTTAATTCTGTTCTCACTGTTTCTGAAATAAATTATTCAAAATTCACATCACAGTTTTCACCCTGTGAATTTTTAATCATTAAGGCCATTTTTAGAGACATGCACAATACTATATTTTCAGGAATTATTTCTATAATTTGTTAAATACATATTCAACAGCTTTCTGGAGTATGCAGCTCTCTGCCTAAGACATTTAAGACACAAACTCCGTGTGAGCCCTTATGGTGGCTGTCACTGGGTCTGGAAGGCTCTGAGCACCACGTCATGTAAGACTGACAGCTGTGTATTTAGTACCTTCTATTTTTAACCCTTCCCTGATTGCTCCACTGTAACCATGATCTGTCTGTATTGTTTTGATAAAATTGGAGTGGTGACCACACTACGGTAGCAGTGCCATCACACTAAAAATGACAGGAAATCTACACCGTTTCTTTGCTTGAATCTTCAGCTACTTTTATAAACAACTCCCATAATCGTCCATTTCTATCACCGATTCTCATTATTCAATGTAAATGTATCTTCCTTAGTTAATGCCTTGTCAACAGAGGTTACACACTTCATTATTTATTAGTAGTTCAGTTATATATTAATTTATGACTGCTTGATAGTTATGAGATATGCTCAATATGAGATGACTCCTTTGTCTCAAGTCTATACATTGTAGAAAAGTCATTTTCTGAGAAAATATGTGAAAATGAAATTCCATCTAATCTAATGTTCAAACTCTGAAATGTTCAGTTGGCAAAATTCATAGATTATACGCTCTTTATCTACAGAAGAGTTTGGGTTTGGGCAACATGACTCTGGAATCATAATCTGTTCATTTTGATTTTTATTTCCACATTCACTATTTGCTAGAGCAGAGAATATGGAAAAGTCCATCTACAGGACCGTGTGACCTCTGCTGAATTGAAATGCAGATATAGATTTAAATTAATGAGCTGGGCATGGTGGCCCATGCTTTTAAGCCCAACACTCGGGAGCAGAGGCAGGTGGATCTCTATAAATTTAAGGCCAGGGTGCTCTACAGAGAGAATTCTAGAACAGCCAGGGCTACATAGTGAGGCCTTGTCATAACAAAGCAAAATAGAATTTAAAGCAATGTTCATATGTATTTATGAAATAGGGACTTTCCCCAGTAGAATTAGACTATATAACTTTCAACCCAAAGTAAAGGAGTTTAGAAAAATGCTTTTTCATTTGAGGCATTTTTATTTTCAAAGTGTCTTTGATTTGAAAAACGTTTTTGGGTTTTGCTCCTAGAAAAGCTCAGTTGACATACAACCTCACAAGGATGAGGACACAGATGTGCCGCTAAGTTCTATTGAACAGGTGAGTGGTAGTATCTCTACCTTCTTTTGTGTTTGGGGGAAAGGAATGAATTAGTGAATTCCATCTTTCTGAGTCATGCGGAAGCAAACCAACTGAATTCACCAATGCTAATTCCTTTTTTAATGTGAAAATTGCTCATAGATTAAAGGGAATCTCTCCTAGGTAGGGAGCTTTTATTTTTTAAAGCAAAACAAATTCTATAAATGAAAGAGAAAAAAAAATCTAGTGTACTCCTTAGTTCCCAACCTGCAAATCAACACATGTGGGAGACCCTACAGTGGTTCGGGTGTGATGCTGTAGTTATGGAGACAGCCAGTTTCCAAACCCACACCCCATCCCTTAGCTGTAAAACCTTGAGAAAGTTGCCCTTTACTTCCCCCAGCACGTGAAAGGTGAGGAGGGATGATTGTGGACTGGAGGGTAGCCTGGGCTACGGAGCAAGAGTTTAATGGAGTGCACATGCCCGTTAGCTGGCATCAGCACTTTATGTGCCTTTCCTAAATGACCTCCTCATACCCTTGCAGCAAGTCTGGGCCTCTGCTTTCACCTCCATATGCTGGTGCTAAGTTGGTGCACACATGCAAGACTTCAGGGATATTTTGTTCATTCAGAAGAATATTGCCCCAGGGTCATTGTTTGTTTTTAAAAAAAAATTATTACCAACCTTAAAGGTGGGAAATAAGCCAAGCATAGTGTCACACGGGAGGTAGAGGCAAGTGAATCTCTGTAAATTCAAGGCCAGCCTAGTCTACATAGTGAATTCCAGGACAGCCAGGTCTATATAGAGAGACCCTGTCTTAAACAGAAAAACAAAAGCGGAAATTTTTACATCTTAGAAACAAGGTGTCAGTATTCCCTCTGTGGGGAAAATGCAAACTTTACCAACACCGGAGATGGGGATAGGAGAGCAAGGGAGCTCTGTTACCAGTGAGAAAGCAATTCATCATGTCTGGGTGCTGAATGGTCCCTCTACAGTGTGTCTACACGCAGCCTGGATATCACTTCATCATACAGTTCTCAGGAAACTGCCTGATGCACCAACCTAAGTAGTATGTGTTGGGGGAGAAGTCGGTCAAGGACAATGAGCTAGAATGTTCAAAATCAATTGAAGCTTTTCCCATAATTATTAACATTCCTAACAGGTGAACCAATTTTAGACTCACTAATTTTTCATATTCAGGGTATGTTTGTGAGTGAAATGAGTTACAGAGTTCAAATGTATCCCTTAAGAGACATGAGAAAACACAAAATTCATTAAAAATGCTTTTGTCCTTATTTTACGAAATACCATTCCAAACTGATGCTGAAATCCTAAAAGGCCAGGATGCTCTGAGTCTCCATAGAAATCAGGCATCTTCAGGAGTGACCAAGGAAGAGAGTGCTGTAGCCTCCTTGTACTTGGTCGTGACTTGTGCTTGGTGGGAAACTGAGGAAGTGCATTGGAGCTAGCTGCCCACTGTGGCTTCCTCACGTGACCCTACCAGCCTGTGTTTCACTGGGAATATCTGAGATACTGTCCTGTGCTGTCAAACACAGGAAGACTGGGAAATGCTATCAGGGTAGATGCTCTCACTGTCCCTTTCCTATGTCCTCTGAGACATGACATAACCTGAATCTGACCTTCCAGTCAAGAAGGTAGGGCTCTGGGGTGCAAGCAGGGAGCTGCCTGAGCCTCCCTCCTAGCAGTCAGAGGTGTGTGCAGTGAGCTCTGTGCAGGTTCATCCTAAAGGACTTTATTCCTAAGACCTCACAGACTGGGAGCCTTGACCCTGTGTGTGCAAATCAACTCACTGTGTTTCTGCCTTGGCACTGGGCCCCGCCTCTACCCACTTTCTGTGGTTTCTCACCTCTGGAGAAGGGAGGAGCAGAATTGTGTGTGTTTCTCACCTGAGATTTCCAAAATAGATTTTCAAAAGAAAAAAAAAACTGTGCCTTCCTAAAACAAACAGACAAAGCAATCCTCCAAATTAGCTAAATGAAGGTTATTTTATAACAATTACATTCAAAGACTCCTCCAAGAATGCAGCACCCTGGCATCTATTTGATGCAACGATCTCATGTTGTTCCAAATATAACTGTGTCCTGTTTGACTGTTTTGTACCCGCCCCATTCTTCCACAGAGCGTTATTCAAGAAGAGCATGCCAGTGTCTGAAAGACCTCAGAGAGAACACAAGACTGTAGTCAATGGAAAAAGTAGTAGAAGAATCAGACATATCAGTACATTGTGTACCTTCCTCAGCTGTACCATTATAAGAGAAAATGTCACCATTGTAAGCTTCAGTAATTCACAATGGGAGTAGGGGTGGGGTGGGAGGGGCATCTCTGTTCATTAGTAACTGAAGGTGAAGAACGCATTTCCTTGTATGTTTGATTTTGGGTTGGTAAAAATTTTTGTAACTACTTGACTAGAAGTTTTGCTCCAAAATTTCAATTGAGTTCATGTGCTGTCCATTAAGACTGACTTATTCGATTCTGTTATATTTGTTTACAATGTTATCACTGAAAGGCTTATGCTATTCTCCATGAAATCCAAGTTTCCTTATCATCCTAACTACTGAATTCAGTTTCATTCTTTTAAATAAATTAAAAGGCCAGCAAATCCTACCCCTCTTCTTCTTTGCCAGACGGGCAACACATGTTAGTGGTGTGGGCGCTTTTCCCACACTAATAAAGCTCACACTCAGAAATGCCACACACAAATGTATGAAAGGATATACGTCCAGTATTAGATGTGTAAGACAACACAAAAGTACCTCCTATTTTAAATAGCAAGTTGTTTTTTAATTATTCCAAGTAATTGGTCTGACGGTGTTAGATTGACTCCTTCAGAGCGCAGACAAAGGTCTCAAAGACATATTTCTGCAACCAGAGTACCCTGAGGAGGAAAATAATGACAGACCTTTCCTTCAGTGGAAATCAGAAAGTAACTACAGCAAAATGTAGTTACATGTGCAAATGTGAGCCAATAAACTTCTCAAATCTACCCAGTGAGAGCTTCCCTTGTTGATAAAACTCCAGAAAACAAATTAGAGAGCTTTCTAGATGTGACTAAGGAATTTTGTGACTATATTTGACTCTGACGTTTCTTTATAGCAAACCTTAAAATAATGAATGTTTTTATAAAAGAGGACATAAATTTGAAAGGGGGTGGGAGGTAAGGTGGATCTGGGAGTGGCAGAGGGGGAATAAGAGATAAATATGTCAAAATATATTATATGAAATTCTCGAAGAATTAATAAAAATATTGTTTTTAAAATCAATATAAAAACAAGACCTGTGACTATCCATTTCCAAGTTGATAAGATTTCAAATGGCTTTGCCCTTGCTTTATGATAGCTAAATAAATAACTATATGTACATATTGGAGATTGTTTTATGCTTGTCATAATAAATAAAAAACTGAAAATAAAATAAAAAACTGAAATAAGAGAATATTTGTTTATGTATATTTTAAGTAGATTTAAGAGTATTATTAAGTTTATTTAATTCAATGATGACCCAAGTGCCAAAGTAATTTTAAATGTACTTATTTTGAAAAATATAAAATGCTAGGCTAAGAAAGGACCTGAGCTAACCTTGTCTCTAAAATAATTGACTTGTCAAAGACATTAAGAGATTAGAGTAATGTTCTGTCCCAACCAGAGCACCAGAATGCACAGGATAATTAAAGTACAAATTGCTTTAACCTTGAACTATTCTGGGATGTTTCTCTGTGCGTCTCAATTGGTTTCACATTGAAATTTAGTGTTTGGGTGAAGAAGTGACCTTTATACTCTTTGTAGTTTTTATAATTAAATTGGGAAAAAAAAAACAAAACTAAAAGAACTCTTTCCTGTGAAGACATCAGGATCCCATGCATGACTCTAAGTGAAGTTCTTAAAATTGGGGATTGAGGTGAGCAAGGGCGGTGAAGCTAGTTAGATAACTTATTATTGGACGCTGGTGTTTCCTATAGAGATGGAAACAGAGGGTCCCAGTGAGGGAGAAGGAGACGGAAGATGTGAACAAGGAGTGTGAAGAGCCAGGGAAGATCGTGGCAAACCAAGTGATGTTAATATCCAGTGCTGCACCCATGGCCTTCTCGTGTGTTTTAGGCATTTATTCCGCCAAATAGCTATCCTCCCAAAAGAAGTTCCTGAAATCCAGATGCTACTCAAAGAAAAAGATATAAAAATTCTAGCCCACAGCATGAGTATGCCTGCGTGAAATGAGGGCTAGCGTGTCGTGTCCCCAGTTCTGCACCCCCCGGAAGGCACATGCTGGTGGCTGTAAAGTCACTTCCGGCTTCCAGAATTAACCATGTGTTCTGTTAGCAGTTTAAAAGTTTCAAGAATGACGGCAAAGGATAGAATATTCAGGGAAGGGCTTTATCTCCAAATGCACCCATCACTCCAAGGGTACCACATCATTCTGGAGTGTTGTGGGTCAGAAGTCTCTGAAGGATTCCAGGAGACCCACAGTCCCCCAAAGGAAAGGTAAACTCAAAGACCCAGTGTTCCCACATGTAGCACCCGCTCTGCCCTCTTATGCACTGACCTGCTCTGTCTTGCCCACAGGTGGGCATACTTTGTCTCTTGTCTTGAAGTGGAGGCATAACAGGCCCTGGTCACATGCTACATCTCTTCCCTTATTGACAGGAAGATGCAGACCTCTGCTCAGCCTCCGCCTTTGCATGAATGTATATCATAACACAAGATGACGTCTTTGCATGAATGTATAACACAAGATGACGTCTTTGCATGAATGTATAACACAAGATGACGCCTTTGCATGAATGTATATCATAACACAAGATGACGTCTTTGCATGAATGTATATCATAACACAAGATGACGTCTTTGCATGAATGTATATCATAACACAAGATGACGTCTTTGGATAAATGTAAATCATAACACAAGATGACATCTTTGCATAAATGTATATCATAACACAAGATGACATCTTTGGATATGTAAAAATATAAGGTATTTTGGAAACCTTGGGATATGATGACATCATGATGCAACCTGCAAGCTCCAAAAATAAGAAAGGATGTTAATAAACACACAATAATATGTGAAAGATGACAATGAGTTCTACATTAAGAGCTCAGTGTGTGTGTGTGGGGGGTGCTGTTTTCAGAGCTAAATATCAATCTTGGGTTGTAGGATTATGGTTGATCTTGGTCTTTTCCCTTCATTTTGTTCTAGTTTCTTAATATTCTATAATATGCCTGGTCACATTTTTAAAGAATTGAAGCCATCAATATTTTCAAAGTTAAAAAGAAATATGAACAAGACAGTTGCTAAGATACATTTCTCATTTGGATAGCCTACATAGGATTAACCTATGGCTGACCAGAAGAGCTATCCAAAGTTCTGAGTTCTTGCCAGGTTCCATGTCCAGTGTGTTCCAGTGGCTATGAGAGCAGCTTACAGCTTAGAGACAAGAATTCCAGCCCTGTCACCTAAAGAACGTGCCAGTATAGGTGGGCTGGAGAATCGAACTTGAGATGATAAAGAGGTATCGTGCTTTTGAGTACAGCCTTGAATTTGCCACTTGCAAGCATTCATTGACTTGTTTTCATGTTCCAGCCAATCATTTCATAGGAAGAAAACAGGCTCTCAAACTTCTTCTTCTTCTTCTTTCCAGAGCAATGACCAGAGCTTAATCTGGGTTAGCATCACCAGTGGGTGAACATCACTCAAAGAAGGTTGTTAATTAGAATTTTGTCTCAATGTAAGGCTCTCAGAGATGCCTTTGTCAAACATCAGCAATGTATCACTTTAACACACTATTTCAGCCTCAGTTTAAGTTACTCATAGATTGTCCTTGACCATTCTCTTGGCTTCCTTCTCTAGTAAGTGGAGTTATTTGAAATAGGATCCTCTGAAGACTATTTGTTCAACTGAATAAAACTGTAATTGAGTAATGGTTTCAAATATTGACAATTAATGTGTAAAACATTTGCCTTCTCAGTTGAAAGATAATATCTCTCTATCAAAAGTAATCAGTTTAATATAAGCCTTAATGTAAATAAATCAAATTCTTTCTGGTATTACTAATGCACAAAAGTGCTAAATATTTTCATTTTTTCACATCAAAGTATCTCTACTCTTAGATATTGGGGCATATTAATTCTCCATTTTCATCGGTGAAAAACCTGAGACACAAAGAGCCAAAGTAACTTTCCAAATGGGTCGGTATGCAACTTCAGCATTCCAACAGAGCCTGACCCAGTGGTCTGAGCAGATGACCACTGTGCTACACTGTCTCCAAGACAAAATCATTATGAAGTTTATCACAAAACTGGTTCTGACACATGCCTACATTGCTCCTGCCCCATCATGGAGGTATTGTCTGGCCATGTCACAAATGACAGAGGCAGTACTATTGGCACGCAGTGAGTAGAGGTCAGAAGACAGGAGGTACCCCATCTTCACCACAGCCTACTCATATACTACAAAGAATTATTTAGCTCAAAATGTCAATATTACTAGGTTGAAAATCCATTAGCTAGAAAACAAAAATGTCTACAAATAGCCAGAAATAAAATGAATGGAGCTTTTCTGTCCAGGAATTATATAGTACAGTAGTAGAGGTTATACTAATTAGACATTAGCCAAAATAACAAAATATAGTAAAGAAACCCAAGATGGAAAACAGGCAATGAACGGAGAGATAAAAAATGCTCTGGCCAACGCACATAGGAAAGAAAACTATCATGTAAGCTTTGAGACCTTTCTCATAGCTGCTAAAACCTCGTCTTCCTCTGAGTCCTAACAATATGCTTGGGGATGGTGGCACAGGACCATCCAGGACCAAGATGCTATGGCCTTTCCCCAGGTTGTGTGACTCGCTGCATTCTCATGTATCTTTAGGGGCCACAGACTTGCATATCTACTCCAAGAACGAAAAATAAACTCAGGCTTTCGAGATGCTTTTGGTTTAATGAGATGACTCTTTCCCCACTTTCTAGGAGTAATTGTGGAAACCATCTGGCGTTTCTAGTCGTGAGGAAAAGAGGAAACCTCAACAGAGCACTGCAAAGAGTTTTTCTTCCTGGAATCAAAAGTGTTTAAAAGCAAAAGCGCACAGTAGAACAGAGAGGGCTTCCCAAATGTGGCATCGGTATAGACCTTTTCCTAGCTAATTTTTCTCAGGAAAAAAAATATGGGGGAGAGATGGAATAATTTTAAATGATACAATACCAATTTATTTTATACTTAATCATCTCTTTGTTGTCATTAGCAACAGATGTGAGACACTCAAAATGTATCAGCATATGAATGAATCACAACTCAGAGCTTATTTAAATGTCCTGAGTCTTATCTCCACTCAGTTGTAGGGAAGGTATGGAAAGGAAAGGAGGGGGAGGGGAGGGGAGGGCAGAGAAAGAGGGGAGAAGGAAGATATGTCTCTAGGTGCCATATTTTTATTTGAAAAAAAATCTGGGAACACAGAAAACAAAACAATAGAGGGATCTGCTTAGCGATCTGACTTGAAAAGCACACTGTATCATTTGGATGTTTTACACATCGCCCAGAGGGAAGGGGGAAGCTGCCAACATTCCTGATTTCCTGCTGCTGACATCACTGTTGATGGACCAAAGGTGTTCACGGACCAACAGTGCAAATATAGCAGTGGACTGACATTTAATGAACACTGGAGTCAAGTGTGCATTAGACGGCCTCTTCGCTGAGTGACTCTTGCGTTGTCTTAGCAGCCATGGATGGAGCAGGCAAAGAAAAGAGGCAGCTGTGAGAACTGAAGAGGCTCCTGCGCTCAGCCTAAGGGATGGCAATGGAGCCGTTGTTTCTCCCCTGTATTGTATGTGAAGCATCAGCCCCTTGGGGGTTCCCCCATTTCCACACTCCAGCCATAAGCTCCCATCAGAGGTGCCACCTCACTCCACACAGCTGGGTTTACCTGGGTTTAAACATGGGGTCCCTCAAAAAAGAGAAAAACAAAGCAAAACATCTTCCACAGCTGGTTCACCACTGGCATGAATGTTTGTTTTGCAGGGTGACTTCCCCAGATGTTTAGAGGTCAATATCAACCAACTTAACAGTGATTACTGAAGAGCGAAGGGTGTTCTTATTGTTACTAGTATGACAACCTACTGTGAACATGAATGGGAAGGAAGAGGATGGACACAAAGTTTCACATGGATCATGTACTCGAGAAACTTTTAGATGAAGGTAAAAGTCTCCTTCTAGAAATTCTACTTCCCTCCTTACTCTTTAAATGTATTCTGAAAAATGGTTTTGACGGGGATTCCCCTGAGCAATCTTCCCTGTTCCCAACAGCTCTTCTCATCTGACATAGTGCTCCTGGCTGGGAATTCTCTTCGGTCACCCATTTTAGGTCTTGCCCTCAAGAGCCACCTCAAGGGCACAGCACAGTTCCCAGGGGACAATAGCTTACATTCAGTTTCTAGTCATTGTTGGACTCCAACACGCCAGCCACTCTCCCTAACCCAAGATGTCTCTTCAGACATGAGTCTGAAGATGGGTCAAACCCATCTTTAGCTCCCAGTGGGACAGCAAGGCCAAACTGCATCTCGTTCAGAGTTCAGTGTCTTCCTCCAGCCAACCCTGCTTCCGTCCTCGGAGCGTTTTGAAATACTTGTCCATTTTCATCTAAACCTCAGATCCTGCTGCTTGCACGCCTCATCTGCACAGCCCGGCCAGACTCTGCTTTGCTGGTTGAACAGTCATCAAGGCATGCGTTGCTCTAGCCAGTTGACTCCTGATCTGCAACACTCATTTTCTGTTGCATTACTAACCAGCCCCAGTGAGCAGACATTTTCTGTTGCATTACTAACCAGCCCCAGTGGGCAGACATTTTCTGTTGCATTACTAACCAGCCCCAGTGAGCAGACATTTTCTGTTGCATTACTAACCAGCCCCAGTGGGCAGACATTTTCTGTTGCATTACTAACCAGCCCCAGTGAGCAGACATTTTCTGTTGCATTACTAACCAGCCCCAGTGGGCAGACATTTTCTGTTGCATTACTAACCAGCCCCAGTGGGCAGACATTTGGCTTCAATTGCTGGTGTAACAACAAAACTTGGAGCACTAGAAATGCTAAATAGATTTCTATGATCCATACTGAGAAAAGAAAGTTAGAACTTGCAGTTATATGTTCTGGTTGGATAGTTATTGATTACAATGTGCCAGAACCCTATGTTTTACTGTCTTCCAGAAATCCAACATATATAGACTAGTGATCATTCATTGAGTGTAACAGAAAACCAACTACATGAAGGGAGGTGCCCAGAAGAACTGGGACTGAAGCAGCTAAAGTTACCACTCTTAGGGAAACAAATCTGCTACATTCTATGACTGTTATAACTTTATAAGAGCCATCTTCAGTCTGAAAGGCTGCCTGGGTCTAGAACATGCTATAACTGTTATAACTTTATAAGAGCCACCTTCAGGATAATAGCTAACTTTCACACTAGGTTTCAGAGTTTTATGTGTGCTGTTTCATCTGGATTGATGTGGACGGCAACCATGTAAAGACACAGAAGAGTTAGCCCAGTTTTACTAATAAAGACACCAAAGCTTTGAACATTGAAGTGACCTTTTCAATGGCAAATCTGGGACTGAGTTGAACCCAGGTGTGTGGATTCCAACCCTGCTCTTTCCCAGCATTAGTCAGTCAGGCACTTAGCCAGTGCCTGGAGCATGGCTGTCTGAGGAACCTAGACACCTAAAAGAGCCTACGTGCAGCCTACGCAAATTCAGATCTCTCTTTGTCAGTACAGCCGTCGCGTGTACAAGAGATTATCAATATCTGCATCCCCGTGATAGCTTATCAAGTCTGCCTGATGCCATAGCGAGTGACATAAGCAGACGGGGGCTAAACTCAGAGAAGTGTTTTCATGTTAAAAGTTCCTAAGCAAGAGGGTTTGGTTTGCAGTGAGGGGGCATTTCCTTAGCTGCATGTGATGGTCTTCTCACTGTTCTTTAGACTGTATGTAGAGGGGGAGGGAGGAGCTTGCTCTGAGTCCCTTCCAGGTCAGAGTTCTACTCTTATCACCTCTTTCTGTCTTACTTACTTCCTTAAAGGGCTCATCTTCAAGTCCAGCCACATTTGGGATTAAAGCTTCATCACAGAAATGTGGGGAAGACACATCATCCAGTCTATGACATGCCTTCAGAGTAAGAAGAATAGTTTTTAATAATATGCTGTCAAAGAAGAATCTTAGGGGAAAATGACCATCTACATATAAAGGCCATAATTTAATACCTCGAACCCATGCTAGCCAAGGCTTGTCTGTATCCACACTACAGTCACGGTGTGGCAGTCACGGTGTGGCAGTCACGGTGTGGCAGTCATGGTGTGGCACCATCCTCATGCTGCAGGGAGCTGAGGTGCCCCTTGTCTATCACATTCTTTCTGAAATCTTAGCTTCCTTACCTGAGAAATAGGAATGATTTCATCGAGGGATTCACGTGAGAACTCAGTGAAACGATAGGAGTGTGCTGCGTCAAAGTGAATCTGGGGTAAAGAAGTCTCAGTATGCGAGCAATAAATTTGTCCCCAAACAGCCTCAGTACGTAGCAGATGGCACCCCCATTACATGCACAAGTAAATCACAATATTCATTTGGGTCAGACAAATGTGTTTCAGCCAGTCACAGGCTGCTTCTTCAAACCGTGTCCATAGAATGTAATGACCATTTTTTGTTTACTGGGTCCTGTGTTTGTGGGTGCAATGTTTGTTGCATATGGAGGATGGTCTGGGTCTCACTATAGTGCCCAGGTTAGTCTTGAATTCCTGGGTTCAAGTAACCTTTGGTTGTTAGTCTCCCAAGCAGCAGGTCATCTCTTTGTGTCACATCTGCTTTCTTAGGCTATTAACTGTGCATGTGGGCACACTGAGCCACCTTCAGTCTGAAAGGCTGCCTGAGTCTAGAACATGCTTTACTGTATGTAGTAAAATAAATAATAAATTGTCCCAGACCACCGAAAGTCTATCCAGCCAGCTAGGGCAGGAGGAGGAAGGTATAGAAAAGGTGGGTCAGGGGCTACTAAACTGGAGATGCGCCAGAGAAATAAGCTCTGGGCTTCTACCACACAGGATGGAGACCTTAACTAAGGCTGGTGTTTGTCAACCCTGGCAAAGATCTCATCTCAGCACTAAAGCCACTGACTCTCAGATTCCTCTCTCTAGATGCTCAGTCCCAAAGAAAGGGAACCACGGAAGCTTTGATGGGACTTGAGACTATGCGCTAAGGTGAGACCAGCAACCTCATGCGCAAAAAGTGGTTTTCCATTAAATGCCTTCCCAGGTAACAAGCCCAGGCTAGATTCATTGCTTAGACTGTCTCATAAAACTGTGCTGCTCAGTGAGGGTGGGCTGTATTTATGATTCCCATTCTCCAGGTGACTGAAAAGGGTGTAGTTCCAATAGAAACCTGGAGAAATTAAGATTGCCAGGCTTCCTTAGCCTTATCCCCCAGGGAAAGTGAGTGCACTATCCACCCATTCCGAAGACCCACAACGCAGGACAATCAGATGCCATAGGGAGTCAAATCAAAGCAGGAACTCAGTTTATTACTGTGAGCATCAGCTTATATAGGTTAAGTGACATTGTGTGATGTGGACATACCTCCAGCCAATGAGAGACAGCCAAGCCCTCCCTCTGGCTGGAGGGGCGTCTACCTAGATTTTGCTGTGTCATTCTTGGTAGCTTTGAGACTATACCTTAAACTCCAGCCAGGCTTTTCTCTGTCCTACAGGCCTTGAGGTACAGGTCCTGAGATAATTTTGTCCCAACAAAGATCAAGTGGTCAGCAAGAAAGGTTTCAAACAAAAACCTTCTAACTCCAAAGCCTACATCAGGCTGGCTCTGAGGCAAAAGGTAAGCAGCCTAAAATTAATAAGCACTGCACGACCTGATGAGGCAGACCCATAATCTTGAGAATCTGAGAGGAAAGAATTACAAGTTCAAGGCCAGCTGGAACTATAGAGCGAGTTTAAGGCCAGCCTGTGCACTGAGATACTGACTCAAAACAAAAAGTAAAAAGCAACAGTGTTGGACCCTAGAGTCCAACCACCAAGAAGGAGATGCCCCCAGAGACCACTCTTCACACCACAGCTGATGTAAAAACATGAGGATTTTATTAATTCTGTCATGACAGGGTCTTCTAGCATTCGGGAGGCTAGGAAGACCCTGAATAGTTGATTCAGGCTATTTTTAAAGGGAAAACCCACAGAAGGAAGGGGGTGTCTGGGGGTTGTTCTTTAACTATTATGATTGGCTTATTCAAAAGGGCTATTCTCAATAATTGGCTGGAGAGCGGTTGCCAGATCAGATGAGGTAAAGGGGAAACATCTGAGGGTCACTTTGCCCCTTTCCCAGGGCCTGAGTCAAAACATCAGTAACTGAGTCAACACCTAAGGGTTATCTTGCCCCTATTCAGGGAGATGGAAAGTTCCCAACATCTCAGTACGTGCATGTGTAGCTGTTAGGTCCTTGGTTCCCAGGGGAGGAGGGGAAGTACTGAGAGGGTTCAGAAATGGCTTCAGAATTGTCTTAAAG
>PVIU01017012.1:0-43173 GCA_004026605.1 Ondatra zibethicus
TTTTTTTTCTGCCTAGAGTATTTGAAATTTTAGTTAAAAGTGAAATTAAAACATTCTTGTGAACTTGTGAAAGAGATACCCATATTCATGCAATCTAGGACTTAAATTTATTAGATGCCCTAAATCTGTGTACACTCAAATTTATTATCAAAGTGTTTTGCACATTCTCTAAACCAAAGTTAAATTCAATTTACAGTTAAAAGTGGATGTAAATTCTCCTCAGAAATAGTTCATGCTGTTCAAAACCCAATTATCCCATAGTCAAATTTCCTCTCATGATGTGCTTTCTCTCTGATAAAATGTTTATACGCATCAATAATTTTTGCTAGCTCTCTTTAATTACAAGTGAAAGTAAAAACTTAAATGTGAAGTGTACTCCACAGGTTAGTATGTTTGAACATTTCTTTCCTAACTGGTTATTTTGTCTGAGGAGATTTTAGAGTTGGGGTTTGGAGAGGAAGTGTCTATTGGGTGGGTGAGTGGGAGAATGCGTGGGTGGGGCAGGAAGTTTATAGAGTGGTACTATTTCCTGTCTTATTTCTTCTTGATTACCTACATAAGGGCCAACTCTACCTACTACAGCTGTGAAGTGCTGTTGCTGCCATGCTTACTTCACCATGATGGAGCACGTCCCATCTAATGTAATCTACAAAAATCCTTTATCCCTTAAACTATTTCACAGAAGCAAGAAAAATAACTGACACAACTACTGTTTTAATCCCAGTCCTCTTATCGGATAAAGGTCATATCGGATGAAGGTTCTGATGAAGCTTTGTTTTGGTTAATAAAAAGAACACTGAAGGGGCAATCTCCAGTGTTGCAATTACTGCTTCCACTTTAAGTGCATTCATCAGTATTCATGGTAATAATGAATTCAATGACAAGTTGGTCAACCTTCTAAAGTTTCTGTTGCTGATCAATATTCATGAGTGAAGACTGCAAATGCTATTATTATTCTGAAAAGCTGTCATAGCCAATAGCAAATTTAAGTCCTGGTTATTAAACCACTTAAATCTGCTTATAGAACTGTGAGAGGGGAAGCTTGGGTCTGAGTCATCACAGTAAGAGTTTAATTCTCGTAGGACAATTTGAACCCAATGTCTTTTCCCATTACATATACATTAGCTACATTTGAACACCAGCCAGTTTCCTGTTAGCCACCATCAGGTTGTGAAGTTTAGGCCAGAACAAGAAGGAAAACATGAAAATATTTTGCACAATTGTTTTTTTAACACACAATCAGCATATAGTAGCAGTTCCAGTACTACTCAGAAACTGCCAAGAAATATTATTTTTATCTCATTCTTTGTTTCTGCTGGGCCTGAACCTTGAGTTTGGGTATATTGCCCGTATTGCCCATGTGCTGATTTGGGTGGTTTCTCCCTCTATACAGCTGAGGTGGTTCCTGAAGTTTCACATAGCTATAATCCTCCCATATATGCACATTTAATTGTTAAATGACTGGTTATGATTAATTTACCTGCTGAGAAGGTAAATTTAATAAAACCAAGATTAATCAAAACAGAATTATGACCATAGCCAGTCTTCAAATCTAGCACAATATTAGTAGCCAATTCCAGTTCAACAACAGTCTATAAAACATATGAATAAAAAATAAACCTTCCACTGAAATGCCCTCAACATCTGGTTACTGGTACACGAGGATGGTTGAGAGAGCTGGATCAATGCAGAGTTTTTGCTGGTGGTCCCCAAATATGCCTGAACGAAGTGGATCCAGGCACAGAGATTTCAAGTAGTTCATGAGGATGCTTGGGATACCTGGATCTGGGCACAGCAATGGCTCCTAGTCTATGAGGAAATTTGTAATATCAGGTTCTGCACAGTGAAATATGCACCATGATTTCTCACCAAAATAACTTATTTCAGTATTATCATCCAGGAACCATCCCTTTTGTAGTTGTTTTACAAAACTTACGTTCTAAGTATTTGCTCTAAATTTTCAGGAGGTATTGATTTTGTTTCATCTAGTGAAAGCAGAGAATAAGCATAAGTCCATGTCAGCCCCTTCTCTCTGAAAAGGACAAATTTTGTGACTTGTTACTTAAATGTGTTCAAGCAGTGCTACTGTCATGTGTCTAAATTTTATTTCTGTGTCATCTCTTGTAATAAACAGCCTCATGAAAATATTATTTATCATATAAAATATAATGTGTCAAAACACCCATGTTCTGAAAACCCCTAAAAATATATGGCAAAATTGAAATGATACAAAAAAAAGACATTCATTATTGCCACTAAAAAGTCAAATTGAAATGTGAACTAAGAATGTAGCTGGAAAATGACTGTAATTTCTAAGAGACCAGATAATAAAACCATCTTCCCCAAAGTGCTCTTATTCTCTGTGTGGAATGCAAACTTTTATGAACCAATCCTGTGTATGGTAGCTGAAGTGTGTAAAACACACAGGTAGTAGTACTAAATGCATTTATGTTGACAATTTCATTTTGACTACTACAGTGGACTGTGCTTTCACTTCTATCTCTAATAATCTTAAATATGAATATTCAACCTCAAATTTCAAGAAATTTTATAAATTGCAAAATTAGAAAATTTAACCCCAAAGCTTTAAAAATGGAAAATACTGTATTTTTTCATATTGATTCCTAGAGTTATTATTCATTTTTTGTATCTTCTATCAGAAATGCATAGACAGGAAACTGCTTTTTTGTTTCCTGGCCTCCCAGACCCAAAATAATCACACAGAAACTGTATTAATTAAAACACTGTTTTGCCTATTACCTCAGGTTTCTTATTAACTAACTGTTACATCTTAAATTAACCCATTCCTATTATTTTGTATTTTACCACAAGGCTTGTGATTTACCAGTAAGGTTCCTTCGGATGATGTTTATGTCTGAATCTGTCCAAATGTGTATCTGTAATCCTTTTCTGTCCAGGAGTGCTTTATAAAATGGTAAGTGGCATGGATAGGATTAAGACTACTTTGTTTTTTGGCTCTGCCCAGTCTAACATGGTAGAGGTCTGTTCAGAACCAGCTCTACGAGCCATGCTCACAACCTGATTTCCAGGTACACAGTGGGTCAATTTTGCCATTAGCAAGTTGTAACACTCTGCTCACAAACCCCATTCAAATGCTAGGTCTCCTGACAGAGTCAGAGCTGTTTATACAACCAGCATGAACCAGGAAGCCTATGGAGCTGCACAGTTTTTGCTGCTACTACTGAGTCAGGAAGCCTTCTCTTAAAGAAATTGTTCCTCTGCTTGCTTCTAGCAAACAGAGCAAATCTTTACAAAAAAACAAAAAGCAGCTATCAAGAAGCTGTGCTTGGCTCCTATTTTTATGCATCTAAAAATCATCGGGTTTTTTTTTAGCTTTTTTAGGTCTTATGTGCATCCATGCCCCACATTGGGTGCCAATTTGTAGGCAGGCGAGTGCTTATTCATTTCCCGTCTGCCCAGACCCAAAATATCACACAAAAAGTATATTAATTAAAACACTACTCAGCCTATTGCCCCAGGATTCTTCTTATTAACTAACTTTTACATCTTAAATTAACTCATTCCTGTTATTTTGTATTTTACCACAAGGATTGTTGTTTACCTGTAAGATTCAATTGGGCATCATCTCCTTTGCTTGCTACATGGCATCCCCCTATCTCTGCCTACACTCTCTCTCCATCACTGTTCATATTTCCAACCTGGCTTTACTCTGTTAAGCCATTGGCCAAAAGCAGCTTCGTTTTTAGCCAATGGCATCAAAACATTTTCCCAGCATACAGTGGGGAATCCCTGATCAGAAATGTCAAAGGTAGTCTAATACTCTAAACAACCACAAGAAACACAACCATTTAATGAAGAAATAAACTTAATTTTGCCTATATGGGGAAAAACTAAAAGCATTTCCTATAAACTCAGGAGAATTTTTGTTGATATTGTAAGTATATGGTAAGATTATCTCCAAATAAATATATTTTTACTTCTTCCTGGCCTGGTTATGTTCCTCTTATTTCCTGCTCTCGACTTATTGTTCTGTCTAGGTTCTAAAGCACTGTGCTTAATGATATTAGAAAGAGTGGACACACTTGTGTCATTCCTGATGTCAGGGGAAATACTCTTATTTTCCCCCACATAAGAATTAATCTTGATTTGTATTTCTCTGATGACTAAGGATGTTGAACATTTCCTTAAGTGTCTTTTAGCCAGTTTAGATTCCTCTGTTGAGAGTTCTCTGTTTAGGTTTGTACTCCATTTTTTTTTACTGTATTATGTGTTCTTTTGGTGTCCAATTTCTTGAGTTCCTTGTATATTTTGGAGATCAGACCTCTGTCTGATGTGGAGTTAGTAAAAATCTTTTCCCATTCTGTAGGCTGTTGTTTTGTCTTGTTGACTGTGTCCTTTGCTTTACAGAAGCTTTTCAGTTTCAGGAGGTCCCATTTGTTAATTGTTTCTCTCAGTGTCTGTGCTGCTGGGGTTCTATTTAGGAAGTGGTTCCCAATGCATTCAAGTGTACTTCTCACTTTCTCTTCTATAAGGTTCAGTGTGACTGCCTTTATGTTGAGGTCTTTGATCCATTTGGATTTGAGTTTTGTACATGGTGATAGATATGGGTCTATTTTCATTTTTCTACATGTTGATATCCACTTTTGCCAGCACCACTTGTTGAATATGTTTTCTTTTTTACATTTGATATTTTTTGCTTCTTTAGCAAATATCAGGTGTTCAAAGATGTATGGATTGATATCCGGGTCTTCAATTCGGTTCCATTGGTCCTCCTTTCTGTTTTTATGCCAGTACCAGGCTGTTTTCAGTACTGTAGCTCTGTAGTATAGTTTGAAGTCAGGGATTGTGATTCCTCCAGAATTTCTCTTGTTGCCCATGATTGTTTTGTCTATCCTGGGTTTTTTGCTTTTCCAAATGAAGTTGAGAACCATCCTTTCAAGTACTTTGAAGAATTTTGTTGGGATTTTGATGGGCATTGCGTTGAATCTGTAGATTGCTTTCGGTAGGATTGTCATTTTTACTATATTAATTCTGCCTACCCAAGAGCATGGGAGGTCTTTCCGTTTTCTGGTGTCTTCTTCAATTTATTTCTTCAAAGATTTAAAGTTCTTGTCATACAAGTCTTCCACTTGTTTGGTTAGAGTTACTCCGAGATATTTTACGCCATTTGTGGCTATTGTGAAGGGTGTTGATTCTCTGATTTCTTCCTCAGCCTTTTTATCATCTGTGTATAGGAGGGCTACTGAATTTTTTGAGTTAATCTTGTATCCTGCTAAATTGCTGAATGTGTTTATGAGTTGTAGATATTCTTTAGTAGAATTTTTGGGATCACTTATGTAAACTATCATATCATCAGCAAACAGTGAGAGTTTGACTTCTTCTTTTCCAATTTGTATCCCTTTGATCTCCCTTTGGTATCTTGTTGCTCTAGCTAGGACCTCAAAACAACTCTGAGATTCCATCTTACACCTGTAAGAATGACCAAGATCAAAAACACTGATGACAACTTATGCTGGAGAGGTTCTGAGGAAAAGGGAACTCTGCATTGCTGGTGGGAATGCAAGCTGGTACAACCCCTATGGATGTCAGTGTGGCGATTTCTCAGAAAATTAGGAAACCACCTTCCTCAAGACCCAGTAATACCACTTTTGGGTATATATCCAAAGGATGCTCAATCTTGCCACAAGAACATGTACTCAACTATGTTCATAGCAGTTTTGTTTGTCATAGCCAGAAACTGGAAACAACCTAAATGCCCCTCAATTGAAGAATGAATGAAAAAAAATGTAGTACATTTACACAATGGAGTACTACACAGCAGAAAAAAATGACAGCTTGAATTTTGCAGAAAAATGGATGGAACTAGAAAGCATTATTTTGAGTGAGGTAACCCAGACACAGAAAGACAATTATCACATGTCCTCACTCATAGGTGGTTTTTAAACATAAGGCAAAGAAAACCAGCCTACAAACCACAATCCCAGAGAACTTAGACAAACAATATGGACACTAAGAGAGACTTACATAGATCTAATCTACATGGGAAGTAGAAAGTATAAAAAGACAAGATCTCCTGAGTAAATTGGGAGCATAGGGGCCTTGGCGGAGGGTTGGGGAGTGGCAGGGAAGGAAGCAGAGAAAAATGTAGAGCTCAATAAATATCATGGAAAAAAATAAAAGAATTAATCTTGAAATATTTCCAGTGATATCAAATTAATATCATTGAATTTCTCTTTAGAAGCCCAAACCTCTTCTTTGCTAAATACTTGAGAAGGCTTGAGAAAAACATAAATGATGCACTACTGCTAAAATGAAAGGTTTTCCTTGATTAATTAGAAATAGAGGAAGAAACCTTGCACACAATTCATGCACATAGCTTTTAATGACTATGTCTTTGGACCACATGTTATTATCTGTATAGTTCCTTGAAATCCATTTTTATGTACTCAATTCTTTTAGTAATTGTTTGTTGCTTAGATGGTCTTGTGTTTCTTGTCATGGTTCTGAATATTAGAGTACATTCTTTCTAATACACGATGTAAAAAATGAATAGTAACTATACTAAGGGGTAAATGTTGGAGACCTTGTAGCTTTGTCATATAGAACATTTATTTTGCTGAGATAGAAATTTTATTCCTAGTTTTCCCAGTGCTTGGGGGAAGTCTCCATTAAGAAGTTGATGCAATTTATGTTTTTAATTTTATATATTCCTTGAAATGTATTGATTTGTGTGTTTATGTGTGTTTATTTTAGTAAAAAATAATGTCAGTTTGCTATGGTGATTTATGATTGTAATCTCAACTCTCAAGAGGCTGAGGCAGGAGGATTATCATGGATTTGAAGCCAGCCTACCCTACATAGTGAGAGCCTATAAAAGTTCATAGTGAGATAAAAGAAAAGAAAGAAACAAAATAAAGCAACTAAATAGCAAAGAGTATAAGAAACACCCTTAAAATAATAATCTGATATCAGAGTCACTAGTTTATCAGTCCTCTCTTAGGTAAAATGTAATTTTGGTTAAACATATTTGAAAGAAACATTTGCAAAAACCGTACTTAAAATGTGAATATTTACGTATTACACCTATAAAAAGCCAAATTTTGTGAGAAGTTGTTAAAAGTATTTGTCTTAGAAGAATTAGAATAATAATCGACGTGGATTTATAATTTCACTCTGTTATAAACTCCCTACGTCCACTGTTTTCTACCTGTTTCACCTTAAGGCAGCAAGCACAATCTTACCGTAGCACTTAACCCCCAAAACAGTGCTTTGCAAAATTAGAATTGCATATCCTCTAGAAGGAAAATGACTCCAGCAGAAGCACCATAGCATAATAAATGCAAATTTACACAACCCAAAGCTACTTTTCCTATCATAAAATTCTATGCCTTTTGAAAATGAAATCTCAAGTGACATTTTGCATGACTGGGAACCAGGAGATATTGTTATAGCAATGAACCAATAAAGCAAAATTTCCTATTAGTGATCACATTATTGTCACTTTACATGGTCAACTACTTTGTGTCTCCTCCTAAGGCAAAGTGCAGCTTTATGTTGTTTTAGGATTCGACTCTAAGTTATTGATAGTACAAGAAACTTTTTAAGTAGATAGAGTTTAGTCATCAAAACACTGAAAGTGCTTCACAAACAAACTACTCCCTCCAATGACAGTAATGGAACAATGCATGTGTCTGATTAAACTCTGTTTTAGACTTTAATAGGAATAAATGCTACTTTCTGAATCTAGCCCCTTCCATAAAACTTCCTTTGGGGTCTCACTTCAGGAAGTTTGCCTCTCGTTGTTTCTGTCATGTTTGCGGTTAGAGAAAGCATGAGTGGAATTTAAGTGCACGGGCAATACTTAGCTTGCTTCTCCATGAGGTCAAGGTTCTAGGAGTGAAATTTTCATTCTTTCTGTTCTTTTTAAAAAGCTTCATATTTCCTCATTTACTGAGCTTTCATCTAGGGACTTAACCTCACCAGCCATGGATAGTGGGCTAGGTTTATGGTGTTAAGCACCGACACCCTCCTATTGAGTGCTCCTTACGTCCAATTAAATAGCTGCTGATTGCACTCTGGATGTAAGTGCTCCTTTTGGAACAGCTTCTCATCTGCTCATCATTGTGGCTTGTAGGCATTACAGCAAGGTAGGACTAACAACTGAGTTTTTTTCTGAAGCAACTTGAAAGCTCGTACCAACACTATTAGCGCTAGTCCTCAGGGAGACTTCCAGGTTGGCTCTAGTTCCATTTCCCCAAATAAAGTGTGTTGCTATCTTCACTAATAGAGTTTTATGTTCAGTTTCCTTTAGGCAACCAAAGGCTATGACAATAGACTATACATTGGGGGTGGGAATCTCTAAGATTTCCCCAAGTTGAAGTGAGGTTTCTAATGCCTCACACTGGGAATTTTGTTAGATAGTCCATGGCTATGGGAGGTTCTTTGTAACTCCAACTGGCAAAATTTCATTAAATATATATGTATATAATATGTATTTATATACACACATATACTTTCTGTATGTAATTGTAAGTAAACATTAAATAATGTGATTCCTTGTGACTTTTTTTTTATTTTTGTTGAGCTCTACATTTTTTTTCTGCTCCCCTCCCTGCCTCTCCCTTCTCCTTCAACCCACTCCCAAGTCCCCATGCTCCCAATTTACTCAGGAGATCTTGTCTTTTTCTACTTCCCATGTAGATTAGATCTATGTATGTCTCTCTTAGTATCCTCGTTGTTGTCTAAGTTCTCTGGGATTGTGTTTTGTAGGCTGATTTTCTTTGCTTTATGTTTAAAAACCATATGAGTGAGTACTTGTGATAATTGTCTTTCTGTGTCTGGGTTACCTCACTCAACATGATGTTTTCTAGCTCCACCCATTTGCCTGCAGAATTCAAGATGTCATGATTTTTTTCTGCTGTGTAGTACTTCATTGTGTAAATGTGCCACATTTTACTTATACATTCTGTGCTTGAGGGGCATTTATGTTGTTTCCATGTTCTGGATATGACAAACAATGTTGCTATAAGCATAGTTGAGCACATGTCTTTGTGGCATGTTTGAGCAATTTTTGGATATATATCAAAAGTTGTATTGCTGGGTCTTGAGGAAGGTGGTTTCCTAATTTTCTGAGAAATTGCCACACTGACATCCAAAGGGCCTGTACCAACTTGAATTCCCACAAGCAATGCAGAAGTATTCCCTTTACCCTACAACCTCTCCAGCCTGAGTTGTCATCAGTGTTTTTGATCTTGGCCACTGTTACAGGCATAAGATGGAATCTCAGAGTTGTTTTGATTTGCATTTCTCTGATGACTAAGTACGTTGAACATTTCCTTAAATGTCTTTCTGCCATATTACATTCCTCTGTTGAGAGTTCTCTGTGTAGGTCTATACTCCGTTTTATTATTGGATTATTTGTTCTTTTGATGACCAGTTTCTTGAGTTCTTTGTATATTTTGCAGATCTGATGTGGGGTTAATGGAGAATTTTCCCATTCTGTAGTCTGTCATTTTGTCTTGTTGACCGTGTTCTTTGCTTTACAGAAACTTCTCAGTTTCAGGAGGTCCCATTTATTAATTGTTTCTCTAAGTGCCTGTGCTGCTGGGGTTAGATTTAGGAAGTGGTCTCCTGTGCCAATGCATTCAAGTGTACTTCCCACTTTCTCTTCTATGAGGTTCAGTGTGGCTGGCTTTACGTTGAGGTCTTTGATCCATTTGGACTTGAGTTTTGTGCATAGGGATAGATATGTGTCTATTTTCATTCTTCTACATGTTGATATCCAGTTATGCCAGCACTATTTATTAAATATGCTTTCTTTTTTCCACTTGATATATTTTTGTTTCTTTGTCAAAAATTAGGTGTTTGCACGTGTGTGGATTAATATCCTGGTCTTCAATCTGGTTCCATTGTTCGTCCTGTCTGTTCTTATGCCAATACCAGGCTGTTTACAGTACTGTATCTCTGTAGTAGAGTTTAAAGTCAAGGATTGTGATGCCTGTGACTTTCACAAATACAATTGGGACTATTTATCCCTCCGTTCTTCTTCCCTCTCTGTATTGTCTTCTGTTCCCCGCACCTGAATCTCACTTCCCCATTTTCTTCCAATTTCTTTCTTCATAATGCCCTTTCCTGTGATTCTCAACCCCCAAGAATTCATTTTACCCCTCCACTCTCCCACTCCTAAGATGGTTTCATTTTATTTTCTTGGAAGATAACACTACTACTCTCCCTTCCCTATACCAGTATAATTTCTCATTTCATTCTTAATATTTAGCCTTCTATTTGCAGATAAGTGTAGTTATTTCTGATCCAAGAAGCCTCTTTTTGCAGCAGATAGAGACTATTATAGATGGACACATCTGGTCAAAATGCAGAGAACAACCGATCATAGGGAACCCAACCCAATGCATCCCCCAAAGGTTCAGGGAACATTGATGCAGAAGAGGCAGAAAGAGTATAAGAGCCAGAGATAGAACCAGGGCATCTGCTGAATAGTAGTATCTTCTGTGTTTGAAAGGGAACCCTCATGCATGAAGCTCCACAACATAGTTATCTATACAAAATCTGAAAACACAATATCATCAATTAGTATGCTGCTGCGGGAGCTCCTTCCGCTCCTTCAGCCAATAGCCGCTGAGATACCAGCCCTCAGGGGCGTGGGCTCTTTCTCTTTATAAAGCAGCGGCAGCCCTCCACTTGCTCTCTTGCTTCAAGCTCCCTTTCAGACTGCTAGACTCTCTGTTTCCTGTTTGCGATGAGAGGACTGTGGTTTGGGACATTGATCTGTAAGTTTTTCCCCCTCCAATAAATTAGATAACTGCTGAAAGATGGAGAATGGGTCTACTCCAGGTACAAACTACCTAATATGTGATCCCATCTCAATAGTCAGTCTTAAATATATATACATATAAGCAATATTAAATGAACTAGGGAAGTTACAAGCTGTGTGTGTGTGTGTGTGTGTGTGAGAGAGAGAGAGAGAGAGAGAGAGAGAGAGAGAGAGAGAGAGAGAACTATAAAGAATAAGGCATGAATTTGAGGAATTGGGTGGACACAGGAAAATCTGGAGAGAGAAAAGGAAGGGTGAATTGCTGCTGTAAGTACAGTATTCACATATGAAATTTTCAAATAATAAAATGATTAAAAGCAAAAAATAACTTAAAATAGCAAAACAATAGTTTCAAAAACTTCACATTTTCCTTTTCATTGGGAAGAGGGGTTAATATATAACAAACACTCTTCGATGGGATTTTCAAGAAAATTTAAATGGTCCAAGCTGACTTATAAGATGTTATTACTACACTCATTTTTCCTGAGGAAAAACAATTTCCTCATCAAGCTCAGCATTAATCCTAAACATCTTATCTGACAACCTTTCTTGTCTCATTATTACATCAATAGAAACAAGAGGAAGACAAGCAACTCTTAGATCTATATCCCAGTAAACTAAGTCTAAGGTTTCTTTATGTTAAGACGTATGGATAATACAAGAGCAATGGAAAGGATTAAGAAAATAATGCAATTAAATTCAGTCAAGTTTACTGAAGGTAATTTGGAAGTTAAAGTTTCTCTACCATGCATTTAATTTTCTATTTGGAAAAAAAAGTTTGTTTTATATGATGATCATTCAGTCTCACAAGATGTAGGGAAATACAAAGCTTTGATTTTCTGAACAACATTCACTCAATGCCACCCTGCTAACATCCACCTTAGCTACATACTGTATTATTGAAGCCAGGATTGGCAATTCTTAACAGATGCTGCACAAATGAGTATAGTAAAAACGTCTTACAAGATTGCTTTGAATATTTAAGTTTTCTTGTTAAATCCCTTGGAAGAGTGTTTTTTATATACTAAACTCTCTTCCCAATGGATGGGAAAGTGTGAAGTTTTTGAAAGTATTGTTTGTGTGTGCACACATCATTTAGATTTCACTCTTTCTTCCAATTGTTCCTGGTTTTCTTAGTGGTGTATGTGCATTGCATGTGTAGGTCAATCAAATTTTCTCTCATGCATAGAACTGCAATCATTTCCACCATTAGTATTCAGAAGAGTTTCGAGACAAATCTAATATATGCTCAGCTTATGCAAAACTTTCTTCTCCCAGGTAAGGCTTCTTCCTGATATCTGCATATGTATAATCTCTCTGCTAATCAGAGCAATTTTGGTCCTCTGCTTTACAGCCAATTCCCTCAAAATCACTATAAATTTATATTGAAATTTTGACAAATTAAATTTAAATGATGTTTGTGGATGGTGCATTTTGTGTAAATGTATATACTCCATTATCTAAACTTGTCTGAAATTATGAAATATGCTGGACTGTTGCTAGGGAACCGTTTCTCATAGTGACAAGTCAAAATTCTGGAAACAGAAATGATAAGAGCTCACACACATGTTTTATAAGGGACTTTAAGATTTCTTTTTAATTAAATAACTGACATTTAGGGTGATGCAGATGAAGACAGTATCATATTCGTGAGCCCTCTATCTGAAAAGATTGTTCAGAAGTATTAAACATAATCCCTTACTTCATGTTATTATCTCAGATGCTACAACACTTGCCATGAATCACACACAGCCTGTTCATAATTTGTCTTGGTTGAAAGCCAACAGTTTTCCATGCAATAGTCTTACTATTCAAATGACACTGTCCTTTTACAAACTGAAATAAGAGATGTGCAAACTAACTATTGAACAAAGGTGGAGGCTCTACAGCATCTGGCACTAAAATGTGAGAGATTTACATTCGGCAGGAATTGATATCACTTAAAGACTAGTGAGAGGTGCCACGTCATATGGAAAAGTGAAACTTCCATTTTTCATTTCAGATTTCATATTTAAATCAGTTATTTTCATTATAAATGACTCTCTTAAGAGTAAATTGAGGTGTTTTAACTAAGCATACTATATAAAAACAAAGCATAAGGAATCACTGGAATATGATAGGTAGTTAGGTATATAGCACATTGAACTGCTCATTTAAATACTAATATGATACATGCAAACTAATTTTGCAAAGCTGTGTATAAACATAACCTTCCCTTTAATCCAAAAGTTGCATCCTTAAAAACCCCTGTCACTTTTCATTCCTGTCTGATACATGCCTTCACTAAAATGCCTTCATGTTTATCTAACTTACCTGGTCTCTCCTACTACTCATAATTTGTAGCCAAAGATATTAAATGGTTAAACTCTTTGATTTTGTTTTCTGCACATGTCTCATCATTATCAAGAGCACATTGAAAAAGAGCCTAGACTGACTGCTTACCTGTCTCAGCTAACCACAGCACAAAGGTTTAGTAACACGTCTAAAATTATTTTCAAAACCATTATGGGGTTAGTGAGAAACCAGGCACCAGGGAAATTCCCAGGAATCCACAAGGATGACCCCAGCTAAGAATCTAAGCAATAATGCAGAGGTTGCCCAAAATGCCCTACCACTGTAATCAGATTTAATGACTACCTTAAATGTCATCATAGAACCTTCATCCAGTAACTGATGGAAGCAGATGCAGAAATCCACAGCTGAGAACTGGGCTAGACTCCTCAAGTCCAGCCATAGAGAGGAAGGAGTGATATTATGAGCAAAGAGGCCAAGAACGTGATGGGGAAAACCACAGAAACAGCTGACCTGAACAAGTGGGAATCATTGACTCTGGACTGACAGTTGGGGAACCTGCATAAGACCAAATTAGGCCTCTGAATGTGGGTGACAGTTGTGTAGCTTGGGCAGTTTATTCAGCCACTAGCAATGAAACCAGTATTTATTCCTAGTGCATGATCTGGTTCTTTGTAGCCCTATGAAGGGATACCTTGCTCAGCCTAGATACAGGAGCGAGGGCCTTGGTGATGTGACAGACTTTGTTGACTCCCTATGGAAGGCCTCACCCTCTCTGAGAAGTAAATGGGGGTGCATTGGGGAGAAGACAGGGTGGGGGAAGCAGGAGGATGGGAGGGAGAGGGAACTGGGATTGGTATGTAAAATAAGATTGCTTTTTAAAAAAATTAATAATAATAAAAAAGAAAAAAGTTATTTTCAAAAATAGAGATTCTCTTTGTTCCAATAACAACAACAACAAAAAAGAAACCTCATCTATATAGATTCTAAAAGCCTTCTATCAAGAAACAGAGTGGAAAGAAAATTAATATTTAGTTAGAGTTGATGAAATGAGACCAAACATCTGATAATGACTCACCAGTAATCCGGGCTGAGAGCAGCATTCGAAAGCTTCTTTACACTCCCCTGTGCTTATGACATTGAAGGGCCAGGGAAGAAAACACTAGAGAAATTTCTGTCAAGCTCAGGTTGTTCTTCCAGGAGGTTTCATGACCTTGGGAGAAGAGGCACCATGTTTTCGGTCTCAATTAGGTATGAGGATTGATCCTTAAAGTACTCCAAGACCTTATCGTTCTGTTTGAGTCCTCGAAGTATATTTTACTTACATGTAGGAAGGTAGCTAGAACTTAATTCATTGAAGATTTTAGATAATCAATATTTTAGATGACCTGGTTTTTAATGTTGCATTTTTTCCAAATGATTCTGTGAAAGTATTTCACACATGAGAACTGAATTCGGAGAATTCTCTTGTCTTTAAACCAAAAAACAAAGAATCTGGTGTCAGCTCACCCTGATTGACCTCTACTGGTCACCAACCTTTGAAGAAGCTGCTTTCTTTTTTCTCTCTGCTAATATTATGTATAAAAGGTCTAAGGGTTGATGAGTGATTCCAATCAAAATATTCTAGTTACCTTTCCACACTTTATTATATTGTAGGTTAGTGCTATAATATTTCGTTATAATTACTATTCTTGAGGCTGAGAAAAGCAAACTAAATATCAGTAAAGACATTGGACCTATGACAACAAGTGAAACTGAATGTCTGGGGGCCATACAATCTGAACTCATACCTTGCATCCCTTGGTAGACGAAAAGAACTGGCAGAAATGTTGTCATCTGATCTTCACATGTGTACTGTGTCATCCACACTCACACATGGTACATACACTTCCACAAATAATAATAAAGAAAAAAATCTTTAAAAAAAAGTACAAGACAGACTCATCACAGTACCAAAAGGAATGGACAGGAAACAAACCACGGGAAACAGAGAGTTCCACAAGTCAGTTTCAATTTCCCCCTCTGCTGTGGCCATGTGCTTTGTACTGTGTGTATTCTAACATGCTAAAATCCAGCCCACACCCTTCTTCAAAGTCATGACATCCTCTCACTCAGATGTCTTGCTGCAATGTTGACCACTCTATGTTTGAGAAAAGATACTCTTCATGTATCCCCTCACGACTACTCTAATGTCATAGTTCATGTTACTGATCAACACAGACACACCCTTCGTTCTTCTGCTTTCCTACATACTCATGAAATTCAACCTCTGAGGAACATCAAGGACCTTCTCTGAGGCGTCTTGTATGCATGAGCTTCCCTACATCTTCCAGGTGTTATTAGCATCTCTTCTTGGACTACTCCAAATGACAGCTTTATGTCCTTTTTCCATTGAACCACAATACATCTGAAAGAATAAATGTTTAAGCAAGAAATAAAAGCAGACCCTCTTCTAATAAATGCCCTCCAGCCAATTACCAGAACATATTGTTTATAGTTATGCAAATTCCCTTATGAGGTAGTGTCAAATTTCTGCCTTCTCCCAGACTGTGTGTCTTAGTTAGGGTTTCTATTGCGGTGAAGAGACACCATGACCATGATGCTATTATAAAGGAAAACATTTAGTTGGTGCTGGCTTACAGTTCAGAGGTTTAGTCCATTATTGTCATGGCAGGAAGCATGGTAGCCCTGGAGAGGCAGCTGAGATGTCCACATCTGAATCTATAGGCAGCAGGAAGAGACTGTGATACACTGGCCAGGCTTGAGCATCTGAGACCTCAAAGCCTGTCCCTAGTGACACATTTCCTTCAGCAAGGCCACACCTCCTAATAGTGCCACTTCCTGTGAGCCTATATGGACCATTTTCATTTAAACCACCACACCATCACAAACCCTTACTCAATCGCTCCTTCTAGAAGCTCCATATTCAGTTATAAACCCAACTCACTTTACCCCCCAGAAACACCATTCACTCTCCCATTTCTCCTCCCAGCAATCTTTACTCATTCTTTCACCATATTCTATGACCTTGCCCTCTCCCCTGCACCAAGCAGCCAGTATTCCTCTGGTAAAATTCCATTTGGTGCAAGTTGAACATGGTGGTTTTCCCTGAACAATCTATTAAAAATCACGTCCTTTGGGTTATTATGTAAGTCCCCTTCCCCCTTCATTTCTCTCACTGGAATGTGCAATCCCTTAACTTACCCATCTTTTTATCTTTTCCTCCAGGATATATGGCTCCTGAAGACAGAGGACATATATCCCATCAAGCATCATACTTGCAGGACTTAGTTTCATTCCTCAGAGACTCCTCCATGACAGCTACATAGCAGAGATTTGTGAAGCATGCACATTCTCAAGCTGGTATATTTTACCATCAGGAAATAAAAAGTGGTCTCAGGGAAAATAATGGAAAAATTTATTCAGACTCTGCCCATTTTCTTTATGATTTATTGTTATTTTTTTGCTATCAGATTTATTCCACAAGGTAGGGGTGCCCAATATGCAAAAACAGAGAAACAGAATATCTTCATGTTTTATTGTTAATCCAAATTTGACTTTGCATATTTAGTTGCTATGGTACAGTAGTTTACTAAAATATTTTATACAGATATTATACTAGTTGATATATTTAAAGATTTGAAAAACTCAACATTTGTATTCTACACATTTTAGGTTATTACCCTTTATTACAAAAATAGATTTAATTGTATTGGAAATGCTTTGAATATATAACTCGATATTTTGCTTATGAAATTTTATATGTGGTACTAAGGAGTAGATATAAAACTAGACAGAATTAATATCCAACTTTGTCTTTTAATATGCTATATAATTTGTTACATCAGGATAAAAAATGATTTTATAAGTATATTATAATAAAGTCAAATGGGCTCCAATTAAATTTAAGAGTTTTTTTGTAATGTAGCAGAATAGTATTTCTAGCAACAAAAACTGAGATCTTTATTAAATAGTACTTTAGATTAAGTTATATCTACATTTAAAAATGTATCATCTACTATTAAATAATAGTTTTCATACCTATATCATCCAATTTTAGAAATTATAATATTTAAGGTCATTTGTTACGTAAATATTGTTAAAACTTAAAACTGTGTGGGAAACAATCACTGAAATCAATTAACTCATGGTCAGTACTGGAACCTAGGAATAGACCTACTCACCTTTACTCATTATTTTATTCCGTATCAAGGTTTCCAACCAGATGGCTGAATTTCTCCAGCGCAGTACTTTCACCTGAATTCTGAGGGTTGAGTAGGAAGACACATGCACTTTTCCAACACCAGCCCTCAGATCAAAACATTTTTTTAACCTACCAATTAAACTTAACACTGGGTAGACGTTGCAGAAAACTGCTAAGAATTAATTGACTCCTGTAGTTTAAGTAGTAGCTGATTATGAACTGAAAAAAAAATGAGTAGAAATCGCCTGAGGCATCTCAAACACAAGACCAGAAATCAGATGTCAGAGGAAGTTTTTTATTTTATTTTATTTTTTTATTTTTCCATTCAAAAATTGACCCTTCCTCCCCTTCTCCCATTCCCCTCCCACTCCCCGACTTAGCCTCCATCCTTAAGAAAGGGCAGGGTACCCTGCCCTGTGGGAAGTCCAAGGCCCTTCCCCCTCCATCTCGGCCTAGGAAGGTGTGCATCCAAGTAAACTAGGGTCACAAAAAGCCAATACATGCAGAAGAGACTGGTCCCAGTGCTATTATCAATGGCATCTCAGTCAGTCCCCATTGGCAGCCACATTCAGAGAGTCCTGTTTGAACACATGCTCGTTCAGTCCTGGTCCAGCTGGATTTGGTGAGCTCCCATTAGATCAGGCACACTGTCTCAGTGGGTGGACCAAGCCCTCGCGGTCCTGACTTCCTTGCTCATCTTCTCCCACCTTCTGCTCTTCGACTGGACCTTGGGAGCTCAGTCCATTGCTCTGATGTGGATGTGGTTCTCGGTCTCTATCTCCATCCATCGGACGAAATTTCTATGGATGTGATCAAGATATTCATCAGTGTGACTATGGGCAAGGCCAGTTCAGGCACCCTCTCCTCTGCTGCCCAAGGACCTAGCTGGGGACATCCCCGTGGACACCTGTGATCCCCTCTAGAGCCAAGTGTCTTGCCCACCCTAAAATGGCTCCCTTAATATAGATATCTCCTTCCCTGCTCCAATATCTGCCCTTCCTCCATCTCCACCCTCCCACTCCTCCAAACTTTCCCCAGTCCTTCCCTTCAGTTCAATGATTCGAACTGCATTTCAGATTTGGGAGAAGAGAATCATGCATTTATCCTTGTTATGGTTGTTTCAGTATTTAAGAATAGAAGTCAAGAATTTCAGTCCCTGTGCATGATCACAGTCCCTTGTACTAAGTGCCCAGAAGAGAGCATGATCACAGATATTCAAAAATGTGGATTCCTGAATAGGACAAAAGCTGAAAATACAGCATTTGAGGTATTCTGCAGAGTTGCCAGAGTGGTCTCTCTAAAGAGGAAGGAAGATCCTGGCACGAATTGTCAGACTCTTACAATCTGTGGTTGTTCCAAACTCAGAAGCAAAGAAGTTTTGCCAGGGAAATCAAGGCCTTCTGTGATCAGGCCCACCATAGTTTTTTGTTGTTCCTGGAAAGTCCTAGGTATGATCTCATGGAAAAGTCTCTAGTTGACTTGTTTCTTGACTCTCACCTGATAACCACAAACAAGCTGCTTCTCTTGTTTGTCTCTATCACTTCCAGAAGGAAGAATCCCTTGACATCCACAGTCACAGTTACAGCTGACCCACTGTCAAGGCATGTTGCTCTGCTGAGCTTTGCATTTTTCTTCCAATATATATTTGCTATAAAATTTAGTTCCTCATTATATTAATGGCTTGTTTTCTGAAACTCCCAAGTAGAACACATGCTCACACAAACCTACTATATATAGTGCCTACTATGTACCTGGCATTGAGAATATATATGCCGAATGACTGATACAAAAAAACCATTATTTGTCCCCATTAAAAAATGAAGGCCATAGCAAAATAGAGTCTAAAGCAAAAGTAAAAGTAAAAAACTAGGGATGATACCAGAACTAAGAAAAAGCTGCACCAGGACCCAGATAACTTTTAGTAGTTAGACAAAGAGGTTCCAGCATTAGAGCATTTAAGGACTCTATGGCCAAAGAAAGGCTCTGCCTATATATATTCCTTTAAATCACATATCTACTTTCTATGGTGACCTATTTGCCATCCAGGAGTCTGTATTTATACTGTTGATAACAGGAAGCATTTTCTATGAAACTGTAACAGACGGCTGCTTATAACTGGCAAGAGGAAGGGGTAGGTTATACACATTTGATGGCAGAACAGCAATTGAGATAGTGGTGGCAGGCCAGAGACCATTGTACCATTAAGAATCTCTCATATTTTGCTCATTACTATACTTCATGTTATTTTGTTAGCAAATAAAAACAAGCATCTTTTCATCTAAATTGACATATTACCCACAAATGGGATAACTGGGTTAAGTGTTAAGGTTTTATGCATCTTTTCATTTTTCTAGTTAGTCCTGGTTCTTTATCCAAAGCTGATTTTAATGTTAAAGTTTATATAGACTTAGATGCTGAGAGCTACAGTATGTTCCCAATATATGAAAATTATTCTTTCTCAGACTTTATTACTAAGGCTTCATTTGACTTTTAAAATATCTATAATAAAAATGAATTAAGATCCTTAAAATTTCATGAATATAGTCAGCAGAATATATAATAGGGGAAAGACTGCTGTACAGTAAAGAATCCAACTTCGCAGATTAGTGTGTGCTGTAAAATTGACATAACCCAGAGCCAGCTGGATAGAGGAAACTTTAGCTGAGGAATTGTCCAGGTCAGACTGGCCAGTGGCTATGTCTGTGAGAGACTCCTGATTGGCGACTGATGTGTACAGGCAAATCCACTGTGACAATTCCTAGGCAGGTGGGTCTGGGCTTTAGAAAAACTGAAGTGAGCATGAGCCAATTATTCAGCAAGGAAACAGCACTCTGATATCACTTCTGCTTCAACTCCTGCCTGGCTTTCTACAACAGACTCTAACCTGAAAGTGTAAACTGACATATAAACCCTTTCATAAGTTTCTTTTGGTCACAGTGTTAATGGTAGCAACAAAAAGCAAACTACAATAACAATGCTGATGAAAAATGCAAATATTCTGCTAGAAAAACAAATGATGTCTCTGGCTCAAAATTGCATTCTCCCTCTCCATGTCCTTAAGTTTATTTGAGCTAATATCTTGATTACTTTTTTTAATATTTAAAACCAAACCCAGAATTTAAAATAAGACAGCAAAACTCACTCAATACAAAGTTAAAATTTTTCTACTATTTGGACCAGGGTTGTATTAGTGCACAAGTAACATTTTAAAAGCTCAAAACTACTGTATGACCATTTTTTGTTGCAGATGATTTTTATGAAAATAAGGTTATTGGTTGAACATATTTTAAATGATGAAATTAATTATAAACTATGTACTTAAGATTATCATAAACTCAAGTATAGATTTATAATGAGGTTTATATAACTCTAATATTACAGATGATGGAAGCTACCTACTCCTTCTTAGGTAACCATGCCAACTGATATTTTCAAATAACCTGCAAAAGACGAAATGATTCACTCATCCTCTTGTTACTTCTCTTCAAACTTTTGAACTATCAGTGCCAGAAGGGTTTATGGATGGGCACATCTATTCCTTGCATGCATGGGTATTCTATAAGGTAACACCCAAATTGGAATTAGAGATAATCACATACAGTGAGGTAGATTGTGTGGACAGCCAATGATTAGTAGCAGATAACTATGGAGGTTTGATATAGAGGAGCTTAAAATGATGGTAATCTGATATTCATGAGAAAAATAAGGATACGGAGGATAAGACTCAGCCATGTAATTTTTATACATTTCAGTAAAAAATTATGATGAATATAGCTAAAAATACCTAATCTGTGTAAGATTCATACAGTTGTTTAGTCTAGTATCAAGCACCATTTTTACTATACTTAGGAAAGCATTATGTATAACAAAAACTCAAATACTTATGAGTTACTTCCATTGATCTTATTAGGTAGGCCTCATGAGAAAATACACTTCATCAATGACGACATTAAAGATGAGTGACACAGTGACCTGTGTAACTTCACTAAGAAAGGCTGTGCTCAAATTCAAACTACAGCCTGGATTAGATGAAAATCAAAGCTTATGTGCAGGAGATAAGCTGGAGAAGTTCAACAGCTTCTCTGCCTATCAAACCATGGGGGAAAAAAAGGAAAAGTAATTCTCTCTTTTTATTTGAACGTATTTTATTTACATTTCTTAACAGATACTATTATTCTTAAATAAATAATATCAAGTCTTGAAAGCATATTAGTTGGAAAGCTGAATCGTTTTATATGATGTTTTCTCATCATATAAATTTAAAATATGAGAGCCACTCACAATTTTCTAGTCATAACCACTGCACCTACTGACTTTTGGACCTCTTCTTCAAAGTGAAGAATGTTCTTAAGCAAGAGGCCTGCCTCTATATGAGAAGTGAAATGACACATGGCCAAGGACAACAGAAAAGCCCTGGTGATCACTAAGATTTTTTTTAAGTAATGTATGAGATCATGACAATACAAGGAAAATAGAAATCAAAATGGCAGAGACATCCTGGGAGCAGAGTATCTTCAAATGAGATAAACCCAGATTACCAGTCAAGATCTGTTTTGAAGGGCTGTAGCTCAGCTGGAGTGTTTGCCTCATATGAGTGTTCAGTCAGCAGAGTCCCTTAAACCAAATGTGCACACCTATAACACCTGTAATCTCAGGAGTCAGGAAGTAGAAGCAGGAGGATCAGAAAGTTTAAGGTCATCATAAATCAGAAACCATTCTAGGATGCATTGGTTTTGGTGTGTGTGTGTGTGTGTGTGTGTGTGTGTGTGTGTGTGTGTGTGTGTGTGTGTGTGTGTCTGTCTGTCTGTCTGTCTGTCTGTCTATGTTGTGTGAGTGTGGTATGTGTGTGTGGTGCTGTTTTGCATTGTTCTGCAGGCACCTAAAGGTTCTGAGAGTGTTTCAAGAACCCTTGCAATCATTGAATGTTTTTCACAATATAGACACTGGGATAAATGCTTAGTAAAAGAAACTCAGAGGTGTTGTCATCACCAAATGTGAGTTCAGAGAGAATATTTAAACATTACACAAATAAATGTAAATTTTCAACTGCTGAAAGTTATAAAACAGGGAGATGCATGGTGCCCTACATGTGAGTGATGAGTAGGCACTGTTGATACACTCAGTCACTAGAAAGAAGAAATTTCATATTCTGGACTGAGAGATCCCATTATTGCAAAGGCTGATGCTGGCTTTACTATTTAAACATTATTTCCTCTTTATAGTGCTAAGTAACTTCACACCAGGACAAGATGTATTTGTCTATGTTTTCTAAGTGGTCTCATGCCCTGTCATCATATGTCACAACTGTAATTATGCTTAAAATATTGGAACTGTGCCTGTCTTTGGAATTTGCCACAAAAACATTGCACCAACATTGTTCAATAAATGGAGGAGGAAATGCCATAGCAACAGAGGCTTAGGGAGAAGACTGAGAAAAAAAATCATGGTGACATTTATTCCTGAAAAATATTTGTGAAAATCAAGGTTATGTTTCCACAGCAACCAACTTTGTTGAGTCCACTGAGCTCTGTTAAAAATAAGGAAGAGAAAAAAAAATAAAAATAAGGAAGAGAGCAGGGAGGAAAAAAACAGAGCCTGGGCTGCCGTGGAATGGTGTGTTAGACAGTAGTAAGGGAAGTTAAAGGTAAAATAGATTAAAAAATACATGGGAGGGTACCTATCAGGATCTGGCACCCTTTATATTTAAATTTTTATTTTATCATACTATGAAATCCGAGATATTTAGATCTCATATTTGAGATCTACAGTTTCTGAAAATGTTTTAAATGTGGAAAACATTACTAACCGCTCTTGCGAACTTCAGAATGTGTTCATTTTGCTGACTGGAATCATTATTTAACTAAAATACCTTTCTCATATTTTGATTTGGTCTTTTATTTATTTCATTTTGTGAATATAATACAATTACAATGTTTCACCCATTTAAGAAATGCTGATTATCAGCTTCCCACTCTTTTGCCCTGGCCTCCAGTGAATCTCAGTAGGTACACTCTAGATGACTCATAGAAGAGAATACTAAGTTTTTGTCCTTTGATTGATCCACTCTGCTTCACATAATCTCTTCAATATTCATCCATATAAAGATGGGGCTGCATATTTCTTAAAGATTAATTACATCCCATTTTTGTATATTTCCCATTTTCTCCATCTACATCTCCACTGATAGATATTTATGCTGTTACTCTATCATATTGCAAAAAGTGCTAGAGTGAATATTTGAAGCAAATATCTATTCAAGATCCAAATTTTGATAATGTTCTGTGGAAATATCCAGAATTGAGATTGCATGATGAAATAGCTTTATTTTTAATTTATTGAATGTTAGTATATTGTTTTGCACAATGACTACTATTTTGCTTTATGGCAAACATAGTTTTAATTGTTCTACCTCTTTACTCATACTTCCCATCGCAGGGCTTTGTTTTTCCCCATAATACGCAGTCTAATAAATATGAGAAGATATCTTTTTGAGTGTGTTGTAAAAGTTGCTATTTCTTTGGCTTGGTTTGCTTTTTTTTTTATGTGTTATCTGCTTTGGTGTTTTGCCATGACTGTTGGGTCCTCTGGAACTGAAGTTACAGACAGTTGTGACCTGCCAGGTGGGTGCTTGGAATGTAACCTGAGTCCTCTGGAAGAGCAGTGAGTGTTCTTAACCGCTGAGCCACCTCTCCAGCCCCTGCTTTTATTTTTGAGACAAGGTCTCATTATATAGCAATGGTTGTCTTGAATTTCGTTAGGTGGCCCATACAGACCTTGAATTTATAATCTCCTGCCTCAGCTTCATCACTCTTGAGCCATGAGCAGAGTTACTATACCTAGCTCCTCTGTGGTTTTGTCCTGAGTTTCCCTGACATGTGATGACAAAAAAACATCTTTCCTATACTATTGGTCTCATTTGTATCTTCTCTAGATAAATATCTCCTCAAATCTTCAATCATGTTTACTTTTCCTTTAGAATCATTCCTCATAAAATTTAAATTTTAAGATCTTATCTGATATGTGAGCTACAGGAATCTCTGACTATTTCCTAGGTTACAGTTTTATTATGTTCATTTTTTCTTTAACTACTCAAAATTTTAATATTTCCCAATGTGACATCCCTGCTTTGTTTCAGTTGTATTTCATTTTGATGAAATTCATGTCAATATCAATATCACAAATCTTCTCATTTGCAGGGTGTGTGTTTGTGTGTGTGTGTGTGTGTGTGCGTGTGTGTGTGTGTGTGTGTGTGTGTTTCCTTGAGTTTAGTAATTTGGATCTTGCATTACTCAGGGTTCTTTATAGGAACAGAACTGACAGAATGAATTTATATCTACAAAGGGGATTTAAAAGTGCATTAAAAGCTGTGGTTCAGCTACTCCAACAATGGCTGTCTACCAATGGAAAATCCAAGAATCCAATAGTTGTTCAGTCTACAAGTTTAGGTGTCTCAGCTAATCTTCAGTATATTCCAGAATCCTTAGGAATACCAGTAGAGGGATAAACTTGACAATGGGAATGAGGATAAGAGGTAAAATCAAATGTTTTCTTCTATGCTCTTTATATAGGATGACACTATAAGGTGTGGCCCAGATTTAAGATGAAGCTTCCAACCTCAAAAGATCTGTTTTTACCTTGGGATTTCCCCATTCAAATGGTTTCATCAAGAAAAATCACTAACAGATGTACACAGCCACTTGGATTTAATGTAATTCCAAATGTAGTAAAGTTGACAATCAAAAATAGCCATCAAGGGCCCTAATACCTCAGTTTTTTATCATTTAGTTATAATTTTGTGTGTGCGTATGTGTGTGTGTGTGTGTGCGCGCACGCATGCGAGCATGTGTACGTGCACACATGTGTGTAGTTACAGATATATCTCCAATTTCATTCCTTTTATTCCTGGATCTATCTCATTTTCCCAACACTGTAGTTGAAGAGATTATCTTTTCTCAATCGTACAGTCTTGCCACATTAGTCAGATATCAACTGGCCAAGAAGCTGGAGATACAGCTTAATGGTATAGTGCTTGCTTGGCATGTGCACACCCTGTGGCTTGATGCCCAGTGCCACATGCACACAAAATCAACTGACCACACACATATTTCTACATTAATCATCCTGCTCTGATCTCTATGCCTGGTTTATGCCAAACTTACTATACCTTTCTACTGTATTTTAAAGTCGGGAATCATGATGTCTTAAGCTTTCATCTTACTTAACAATTACCCAGGATAGCCAAAACAATCCTGTACACTAAAAGAACTTCTGGAGGCATCACCATCCCTGACTTCCAACTCTACTACACAGCTACAGTAATAAAAACAGCCTGGTATTGGCATAAGAACAGACAAGAGGACCAATGGAACCAAATATAAGACCCGGATATTGATCCACACACGTTCAAACACCTGATTTTTGACAAAGAAGCAAAAGAAATATCAAATGGAAAAAAGAAAGCATATTTAACAAATGGAGCTGGCATAACTGGCAACATGTAGAAGAATGAAAATAGACTCGTATCTATCACCATGCACAAAACTCAAGTCCAAATGGATCAAAGACCTCAACATAAAGCCAGCCACACTGAACCTCATAGAAGAGAAAGTGGGAAGTACAGTTGAACGCATTGGCACAGGAGACCACTTCCTAAATAGAACCTCAGCAGCACAGACACTGAGAGAAAATTTTAATAAATGGGACCTCCTGAGATAGAAAAGCTTCTGTAAAGCAAAGGACATGGTCAACAAGACAAAATGACAAACTACAGAATGGGAAAAGACCTTCACTAACCCCACATCAGACAGAGGTCTGATCTCCAAAATATACAAAGAACTCAAGAAATTGGTCATCAAAAGAAGAAATAATCCAATAAAAAAAATGGAGTACAGACCTAAACAGAGAACTCTCAACAGAGGAATCTAAATAGTTGAAAGACACTCAAGGATATGTTCAACATCCTTTGTCATCAGAGAAATGCAAATCAAAACAACTCTGAGATTCCATCTTATACCTATAAGAATGGCCAAGATCAAAAACACTGATAACAACTTATGCTGGAGAGGTTGTGGGGGTAAAAGGAACACTTCTGCATTGCTGGTAGAAATGCAAGCTGGTACAGCTCCTTTGAATGTCAGTGTGGCGATTTCTCAGAATATTAGGAAACAACCTTCCTCAAGAACCAGTAATACCACTTTTGGGTTATATCCATAGGATGCTCAATTGTGCCACAAGGACATGTGCTCACCTATGTTCATAGCAGCAGTGTTCTTCATAGCTAGAACCTGGAAATAACCTAAATGCCCCCCGACCAAAGAATGGATATAGGAAATGTGGTACATTACACAATGGAGTACTACACACCAGAAAAAAATCATGACATCTTGAATTCTGCAGGCAAATGGATGGAGCTAGAAAACATCATATTGAGTGAGGTAACCCAGACCAAGAAAGGTAATTATCACATATACTCACTCATGAGTGGTTTTTAAACATAAAGCAAATAAAACCAGCCCACAAATCAAAATCCCAGAGAACCTTGACAACAATGAGTACCCTAAGAGAGATATACACAGATCTAATCTACATGAGAAGTAGGAAAACACAAGCTCTCCTGAGTAAATTGGGAGTATGGAGACCTTGGGAGAGGGTTGAACGGGAGGGGAGAGGCAGGGAGAGGAGCAGAGAAAAATATAGAGCTCAATAAAAATCAATTAAAAAAACAATTTTGTGGATTCAAAAAGTCTTTTTTACTTATTTAGTTTCATATTTTCCACTTCTGTGAAAGACACCATTTAGGGTTTGGGTAGACATTTCATTGTATATTTAGTTTACTGTAGGAAACATGGACATTTAACAGATAAGTTTTCTAATATATGACCCAATATGTTTGCCTATTTTTCTGTGTAATATTCCATTTCTTTTTAATTCTATATATTTTTCAGTGTACATGCCTTTTTACTCTTTCATTCAGTTTATTCATAATATTTGATTAACTTTATATTATTATAATGTTTGAGATTAATTTCTGAGTTTCTTCTTTTGATGGATTCTCCTTAGTGTTTGAGAAACAGTGTATTTGTATGTTAGTATTATACACTGAAATTTGGTGAAGTTGTCTATTAGTTCTGAAAATATTTATGGTTATTTTAAATGACTTTCTACATATTTGATTATGCTATCTGTTAACAGCAAAAAAAAGACTATTTCCTTTTATATTTGAATACATTTAATTTCTTTTTTGTCTAATCATTAGACTAGAAATTCTAGCACTATGTTGAATAGAATCAGTATATCTTTATCTTATTCTTGATTCTTGATCTTAGAGATTAAACTTCAGTTGTGCGCTTCCTATGTGTGGACTGTATTACATTCAGAGTAATTCCATTTATATTTAGTTTGTTGAAATTCTATCAAAAAGTATCAAATTTGTTAAACGTTTATATTACATCTCCTGAGATGCCCATGTGATTTTCCTCTGTTTTGATAGCAAAGAAAACATATCAATTTATTTACATGTTGAACATCCTTTGTCTCCCAAGAATAAACTGTTTATTCATGGTATATGATTATTTTAGCATTGGTGAATTAAATACTAGCAATGCTAGTATTAAATGGACAATTTCTGTATTGAAAGTTCATCAGGTACATTGGCCTGTGACACTATTCATGAAATATCTTCTATCAGGATAATGTCTAGGTTCTTAAAAGGAATAAAGTATCTCCAATGCTTATATTGTTTAAAAATAAAGCATTTTAAGGGAGTTGACTATTAAATTACTTGCTGATCTCCAGTTCTAACTCAAGATATAGCTGAAGGTGATCTTGAACCTCTGAATCAACTGTCTGCCTCCTCAGTGCTGGAGTACAGATGTGTGTCACTAGTCTTGGTTTACATGGTGTTAGAGATCAAACATGGTGTTGAATTTTGTCAAATGCTTTTTCAGCATCTATGAAATGATCTTATGCTTTTTTTTCTTTCAGTTTATTTATATGATGGATTACATTGATAGATTTCCGTATGTTGAACCAGCCCTGCATCTCTGGGATGAAGCCTACTTGATCATAATGGGTAATTTTTTGATGTGTTCTTGGATTTGGTTTGACAGTATTTTATTGAGAATTTTTGCATCGATGTTCATTAGTGAGATTGGTCTGTAATTCTCATTCTTGGTTGAGTCTTTGTGTGGTTTTGATACCAGGGTAACTGTAGCTTCATAAAAAGAGTTTGGCGATGACTCTTCTGTTTCTATTATGCAAAACACATTAAGGAGTATATCTATTAGCTCTTCTTGGAAGTTCTGGTAGAATTCTTCATTAAAACTATCTGGTCCTAGACTTTTTTTTTTTTTTTTGGTTGGAAGGTTTTTGATGATAGCTTCTATTTCCTTGTGACATATAGGTCTATTTAAATTGTTCACCTGGTCTTCATTTAATTTTGGTATATGGTACTTATCTAAAAAAATTGTCCATTTCTTTTACATTTTCCAATTTTGTGGCATACAGGCTTTTGTAGTAAGACCTAATGATTCTCTGAATTTCCTCAGTGTCTGTTGTTATGTCCCCCTTTTCATTCCTGATCCTGTTAATTTGCGTGTTCTCTCCCCGCCTTTTGATTAGTTTGGATAGTGTTTTGTCAATCTTGTTGATTTTCTCAAGGAACAAGCTGTTTCATTGATTCTTTGGATTGTTTTCTGTGTTTCTATTTTGTTGATTTAAACCCTCAGTTTGATTATTTCCAGTCTTCTACTCCTCCTGGGTGAGTCTGCTTCTTTTTTTTTCTAGGGCTTTCAGCTGTGCTGTTAAGCCTCTAATGTGTGCTTTCTCCATTTTCTTTATGTGGGCACTAAGTGCCATGAACTTTCCTCTTAGCACTGCTTTCATAGTGTCCCATAGTTTTGTGTATGTAGTGTCTTTTTTTTCGTTGAATTCAAGGAAGACTTTAATTTCTTTCTTTATTTCTTCCTTGAACCAAGGGTGGTTCAGTTGTTGACTGTTCAGTTTCCATGAGTTTGTATGTTTTCTGTTGTAGAATTCTTGTTATATTATAACTTTATTCCATGGTGATCTGATAAGACACAGGTGGTTACTACAATTTTTTTTTGTATCTCTGGACACTTGATTTGTTACCAAGTATGTGATCAATTTTCGAGAAGGCTCCATGAGTGCTGAGAAGAAGGTATATTCTTTTTTGTTTGGGTGGAAGGTTCTATAGATGTTTGTTAAGTCCAATTGATTCATTACATCTGTTAGTTCTCTTATTTCTCTGTTAAGTTTCTGTCTGGTTGACCTGTCCATTGGTGAGAGAGGAGTGTTGAAATCTCCTACTATTAGTGTGTGGGGTTCGATGTGTGCTTTGAGTTCTAGTAATGTTTCTTTTACATATGTGGGTACTTTTATATTAGGGGCATAGATATTCAGGATTGAGACTTCATCTTGAAGATTTGTTCCTGCTATGAGTGTAAAGTGTCCTTCTCCATTTCTTCTGACTGATTTTAGTTTTAAATCAATTTTTTTTAATTTTATTTTTTGGTGGTAGTGTTTGTGTGTTTCCCTTCTTTGAGTTGTGCTGGTGGAGGGTTGTGAGATGTCTTTGTTATTTTGGGTGTTGTTGGCTTCCTTGGTTTGTGGATTTCCATCTAGTATTTTCTGTAAGGCTGGGTTTGTGGCTATTTATTGTTCAAATCTGTTTTTGTCCTGGAATATCTTGTTTTCTCCATTGATGGTGAAAGAAAGCTTTGCTGGTTATAGTAGTCTTGGCTTGAATCCATGGTCTCTTAGTGTCTGCAACACATCTGTCCAAGATCTTCTGGCTTTCATGGTTTCCATAGAGATGTCAGGTATAATTCTGATAGGTTTACCGTTATATGTTACTTGACCTTTTTCCTTTGTGGCTCTTAACATTCTTTCTTTATTCTGTATGTTTTGTGTTTTGATTATTATATGGTGAGGGGATGGTTTTTTTTTTTTTTAATCCAGTCTATTTGGTGTTTTGTAAGCTTCTTGTACCTTCATAGGAATATCCTTCTTTAGGTTGGGAAAGTTTTTTTCTATAATTTTGTTGAATATATTTTCTGGGTCTTTGAGCTGTAATTCTTCTCCTTCTTCTACCCCTATTATTCTTAGGTTTGGTCTTTTCATGTTGTCCCAGAAACCCTGGATGTTTTGTGTTAAGAATTTGTTGGATTTGCTGTTTTCTTTGATAAATGAGTTTATTTCCTCTATAGTACCTTCAGCACCTGAGATTCTTTCTTCTATCTTTGTATTCTGTTGGTTATACTTGTCTCTGTAGTTCCTGTTCCTTTATCCAGATTTTCCATATCCAGCCATCCCTCGGTTTGTGTTTTCTTTATTGCCTCCAGTTCTGTCTTCAAGTCTTGAACTGTTTCCTTTACCTGTTTGATTGCTTTTTCTTGGTTTTCTTGTGTATCTTTGAGGGATTTATTAATTTCTTGTAGCTTTTTGTTTGTCTTCTCTTCCATTTCTTTAAAGGAGTTTTTCACCTCCTATTTAAGGGTCTCTATCATTTTCATAATGTTACATTTAAAGTCAATTTCTTCTACTTCTTTTGTGTTAGGGTGTTCAAGTCCTCCTGTTGCGTGTTCACTGGATCCTGGTGTTATCATGTTGCTTTTCAGGTTGTTGGAGGAATTCTTGCATTGGCGCCTGCCCATCTCTTCCTTCAAATGCGGCCAGGAGAGTCTTGGCATGTTGGTCTAATCTTTGCTATGGCTGACTCTATACGTCTGTGTTTTTCTTGATCTGCCCTCTCTTACATCCCATCAGCACTGGAGCTGGCTCTCAGATCCCCTCTGCCCTGAAGCAGGCTGTGCTGGTGGATCTAAGGACCCCACTGATGAAAAGGATTGCTTGGGGGCAAGATGGGATGGGGTAAATAAAGAAAGCTAGTACCCAGGTAGATGCCCTGCTGGATGGCCAGAAACATTTAGGGAATTGGAAGGGGCCTCTACTCAGTTCCTGGGACCAGCTGGCCAGCTGACCATACACTTACCACTCCAGATGGATCTCCTCAGTACAGGAGCAGGACCTCTTGCTGGGCCAAGGACCTCACAGACAAAAGGAGGGGCTTGGTGTGGGCAGGGTGACATGGAACAAAAAAGCCCCTGAGTCAGGAGTATTCACCACTGGCTCCCCAGACCCTCAGCCCCGAAGAAGGCTGAGTTGGGGATCCAAGGACCCTGCAGATGGAAAGGAGTGCTTGGGGGCAAGATGGAATGGGGTAAATAAGGAAAGCCAGGTCCAGGGAGATGCCCTGCTGGATGGCCAGAAACATTTAGGGAATTGGAGGGGGCCTGCATTCCAGGACCGGCAGGCTGGGTGGCCACACACTCACCACTCTGGATGGATCTCTTCCATCTTTTTTTTTTCAGTACTAATGCATTACTAGATGCTGAGTTAAAGATTTGTATTGTTGTATTTAAAATCGATTTAATACATTACAGTTGTTAATGAATAATTTCTTTATGAAATCTTTAAAACACTAATTGGAACTTCAAGTATGTATGATACAATGTGAAATAAAATGCAAAAATGCATATCAACATAAGTATATATCCTTGGAAAGTCTAAAAAGAAATGAAAAGTGCTTAGAATAATAAATGAATGGTTTTCCTTTCGTAGCAGCAAATTTTAATGTCTTAATCATTTTAATAATTTCAGTTTTAAAAAGTTGCTAAAAATACTTAAGAATTGAGGGTGTAGTAGTGGCATGCATAGTTGGTGATAACCAACAATTCTCTAATGGATTTAAGGCTATCTCAACAGAAGAGAGATAAAGTCTAATACAAGACTTATAGCCAACTCCCTAGGGTTAATGAATTCGTGGAGTTTGGAGGAGAACCTATGCCTTCCAATGTGCTAAACAAGCATAACCCCCAGCTACATTCTAAAGAGTCATCCTTATACTTACAGATGCATATATGTCTCAGTCTTCATCAAGAGAAATACCTTTTATTTCTTTCCTCAAAGACTTATACTTTTTGTTGAATTGGTCTCTCACTTATTTGGTTGGTCTTACCCCAATTATTTTATGTTATTTGTGGCTATTATGAAGGGTGATGTTTCTCTGATTTCTTTCTCAGCTTCTTTATCATTTGTATATAAGAGGGCTACTGATTTTTTTTTAGTTGATCTTCCATCCTGCCCCATTAATGAAGGTATTTATTAGCTGTAGGAGTTCCATGGTAGAGTTTCTGGGGTGACTTATGCATACTATCATATCATCTGCAAATAGCAAAAGTTTGACTTCTTTCTTCCCAATTTGAATCCCCTTGATCTCCTTTTGGCTCTAGCCAAAACTTCAAGAACTGTGTTGAATAGATATGGAGAGAGTGGACAGCCTTGTCTTGTTCCTGATTTTAGTGTAATCACTTTGAGTTTCTCTCCATTTAATTTGAACTTGGCTATTAGCTTGCTGTATATTGCTTTTAATATGTTTAGATATACTCCTTGTATCCCTGATCTCTCCAAGACCTTTATCATGACTTGCGTTGTTTTGTCAAATAATTTTCCAGCGTTGAATGAGGTGATTATATGTTTTTTCTTTCAGTTTATTTATATGGTGGATTACATTGATAGATTTTCATTTATTAGTTCTTTTATTTCTCTGTTAAGTTTCTGTCTGGTTGACCTGTACACTATGGAGAGTGGGATGTTGAAGTCTCCTACTATTAGTGTGTGGGGTTTGATGTGTGATTTAAGCTTTAGCAATGTTTCTTTTACATATGTGGGTTCTCTTTTATTTGGGGCACAGATCTTCAGGATTGAGACTTTATCTTGATGGATTGTTCCTGTTATGTGTATAAAGTGTCCTTCTCCATTTATTCTTATTGATTTTAGTTTGAAGTCTATTTTGATAGATATTAGGATAGCTATACCCACTTGTTTCTTGGGCCCATTTGATTAGAAAATGTTTTCCTAACCCTTTACTCTGAGGTAATGTCTGTCTTTGAGGTTGAGGTGTGCTTCTGTATACAGCAGGAGGATGAATCCTGCTTTCATATCCATTCTCTTTGCCTATGTCTTTTTATAGGTGAATTGAATCCATTGATATTAAGAGATATTAATTACCAGTGAGTTTTAATTCTTGTTATATTTTTCGGTGGTAGCATTTGTGTATTTCACTTCTTTGGGTTATGCTGGTGGCAGGTTATCAGTTGCCTGTGTTTTGTGGGTGAATTTAGCTTCCTTGTGTTGGCGTTTTTCTTCTAGTACTTTCTGTAGGGCTGGAGTTTTAGATAGGTATTGTTTGAATCTGGTTTTGTCATGGAATATCTTTTTTTTTTTCCATCAATGGTGAATGAAAGCTTTGCTTGGTATAGTAGTCTGGCCTTGAATCAGTGGTCTCTTCATGTCTGCAGCTAATCTGTCATGGTCTTTCATGGTTTCCATTGAGAAGTCAGGTGTAATTCTGAAAGGTATGTGTTTATATGTTACTTGAACTTTTTCTTTGCAACTCTTAACATTCTTTCTTTATTCTGTATATTTTTGCATTTTGATTATTATATAACAAAGGGATAGTTTTTTGGCTTTTTTTGTTTTTGTGGGGTTTTTGGGTTTTTTTGGTACAGTCTATTTGATATTCTATAAACTTCTTGTACCTTCATAAGGATATACTTCTTTAGGTTGGAAAGTTTTTTTCATTGATTTTTTTAATATGTTTTCTGTGCCTTTGAGCCTGAGTTCTTTCCTTTCTTCTATCCCTATTATTCTTAGGTTTGATCTTTTCATGGTGTCCCAGATTTCCTGAATGTTTTGTGTTAAGAATTTGTTGGATTTAATGTTTTCTTTAACTGATGGATCTATTTCCTCTATAGTATCTTCAACACCTGAGATTCGCTCTTCCATCTCTTGTATTCTGTTGGTTATGCTTGCATCTGTAGTTTCCATTTGTTTACCTAGATTTTCCATATCCAGAATTCCCTCAGTTTGTGTATTTTTTGAACTGTTTGAACTGTTTGCTTCACCTATTTGAATTTTTTCCCTTGGGTTTCTTTGAGAGATATTTTGATTTCTTCAAATTTTTTATTTGTCTTTTCCTCCATTTCCTTAAGGGATATTTTCATTTCCTCTTTAAAGTTCTCCATCATCCTCATAAAGTTACCTTTAAAATCATTTTCTTCTGCTTCTTCTTGCTTATGATGATCAAGTTTTCCTGTTGTATGACCTCTGGCTTCTGGTGTTACCATGTTGCTTTTTAGGTTGTTGAATGAATTCTTGCATTGGTGCCTATCCGGCTTTTTCTGCAATTGATGCTGCAGTGTCTTTGCCTCTTGGTCCAATCCTTGCAGTTGCTGTCTGTGTCTTGGGAGATGTTTTTGGTCTGCTCTGTCCTATCATTGTGTGTTTTTCAGTGACCCACTGAGGTCTCTCTTGGCCTGCTCTCTTGATTCACTCTCTGGGTTTTCTCTCTTGGTCCTCTGTTATGTAGTTGCAGCTTGTGTTTCAGAGTTCCTCTGAGGTTACAGGGGATAGGAGGGTTTGGGGACAGAGTGAGACTTGTAGCTTGCAGGGTCCAATTGATGGGTTGGTGGAGAGGATCGGGGCTTTGCCCTGGTATGGAGGGCTTAGAGAATGGGATGCCCTGCCGGGCGGATAGTCACTCACCTCTTGATCCTCTTTGTGCAGCTTGTGTTTCAGAGTTCCTCTGATGCTGCAGGGGATAGGAGGGTTTGGGAGCGGAGTGGAACTTGTAGACTACAGGGTCCAATCAATGGGATGGGGGTGTTGAAACAGCCTACCTGTAGAAAACTTGCCTTCTGGTTGGCTAGAGAAACTGAGGCCTAGAGTTTATTCTTGAGAATTGGCATTAAAGCCAGGTAGTGGTGGCACATGCCTTTAATCCCAGCACTCAGAAGCAGAGGCAAGCAGATCTCCGTGAGTTCAAGGCCAGCCTGGTCTACAAGAACTAGTTCCAGGATAAGCTCTAAAGCTACAGAGAACCCCTGTCTTTAAAAAAAATGCTAAGAATTGGCAGTAAGCTTTTAATAGAAATTTACAGAAAGAAACATCATTTTTCAGAGAGAATTTTAGAAGTTATAGAGACTATTCCTATTCTGTACATAGTTGTGTGGTAAATGGAGAAATGTTATGTGCAAATAGAAATCATGGCTACTATAAAGTGTGAGACAAGCCACCAGGGCTACTCACAGTCTGCTTCTGTTAGTATAGTTTACTTCATTTCATTTATTTATATACTTAGTTTCAATAAACATTGCTCCTACTTAAGAAAAAATAAGCAACAAGTACGAATTTTCTTTCATTATTCCCAACTATCTTTTTTTTTTTTGGTTCCCATAACAGAAAAATAAATCCTAGGGGTGAATCTAATGATCACCTAACCCAAACACTCCAAATTCAGAATAGGAACACAGCATCTAAAAATGAGAAAATCTATGTGCATGTTTTTCTCACTCTTTCCAGGACTTGCCTGTTCTGAATCCCTTCTCTAAAACCATAACACTGTATATAATGTAGCAAACAGCAGGAAGTTTCACTCCACAGTTCATCTTGAAATTTTCCCATGTGATAAACATTGGTGCTATACTGCGTGTATAGAAAATGCAACAATAATAAAAAATAAATAGGTGCATGTATGATGTATGAACTGCTAAGGAAACATGATCCCTGCCTGCATGGCCCAGGACACAGGAGTGAGATAAAGAAATCACTACAAACAACTCTATGAACAAAAATACCACATAATCTCACCAACATGCAAAATAGGTGACCCTTCTTAGTGTAGGAAGCAGATGCTCTCATCCAAATATGTTGCCTGCCTGCAATAAAAGATCGTTCTTTGGAATTGCAAGTGAGAAAAAAATGAAGAACTGTATCATTTGAAAACACCCAGAGAGATGTCCCATAGTAATGACTTTAATTAATGTGAACTAAAGTACATGAGGCACTCACAGCTTAGTATATTTATAATACATATGATTCTATATACTAGTTTATTTTTTCTGATAGTGAGCAGTGTAATAGCTACCATTTACACAGTACATATATTGTACCAGCCACATTCCTAAATGTTTTATAAATACCAGTTTAACAGTTGTTTATCTATGCAATATTTACTATTAATAAGCTCATTGTTTCAGAAGAAACCATGAAAGCACAGAGAAATTCCTATTCAAAGTCATTTAGGTTATATAATAACTAAGGCAGTAGGTTTTGAACCTATGCAGCAACCTCCATAAGACACACTTAAGTTCATTAAACTACCATGTCAAGGATGGAAGATTGTAATATTATTAAAGGTTAGTCATAACTCCATATTGCATACTTCCTTTTTAAGGCTCAGTATAGGATGCTCAGAAACGATTCTATAAAATTCAAGTTCTTTGTATATTTTGGAGATCAGACCTCTGACTGGAGTGGGGTTAGTGAAGATCTTTTCCCATTCTATAGGCTGCCATTTGTCTTGTCGACTGTATCCTTTGCTTTACAGGATCTTTTCAGTTTCAGGAGGTCCCGTTTATTAATTGTTTCTCTCAATTAATTTATTAATTGTTTCTCTCAGTGTCTGAGCTACTGGGGTTATATTTAGGGAAGTGGTCTCCTGTGCCAATGCATTCAAGTGTACTTCCCACTCTCTCTTCTATAAGGTTCAGTGTGGTTGGCTTTATGTTAAATCTTTGATCCATTTAGACTTGGGTTTTGTGCATAATGATAGATATAGATCTATTTTCATTCTTCTACATGTTGATATCCAGTTATGCCAGCACCATTAGTGAAATAGGCTTTCTTTTTTCCATTTTATACTTTTTGCTTCTTTGTCGAAGCTCAGGTATTTGTATGCATGAGGATTAATAGCTGGGTCTTCAATTCGGTTCCATTGGTCCTCCTGTCTGTTTTTATGCCAATACAAGGCTGTTTTCAGTACCTTCGCTCTGTAGTAGAGTTTGAAGTCAGGGATTGTGATGCCTCCAGAAGTTCCTTTATTATACAGGATAGTTTTGGCTATCCTGGCTTTCTTGCTTTTCCATATGAAGTTGAGTACTATTATTTTGAGCTATGTAAAGAATTTTTCTGGGATTTTGATGGGCATTGCATTGAAACTGTAGATTGCTTTTGGCAAGACTGCCATTTTTACTATGTTAATTCTACCTACCTAAGAGCATGGGAGATCTTTCCATTTTCTGATGTCTTCTTTAATTTCTTTCTTTAAAGACTTAAAGTTCTTGTCATACACGTCTTCTACTTGTTTAGTTAGAGTTACTGTGAGATATTTTATGCTATTTGTGACTATTGTGAAGGTCGATGCTTCTCTGATTTCTTTTTCAGCCCATTTATCATCTGTGTAAAGGAGGGCTACTGATTTTTTTTTGAGATAATCTTTATCCTGCTACAATACTGAAAGTGTTTATGAGTTGTTGAAGTTCTTTGGTAGAATTTTATAGGTTGCTTATGTAAAGTATCATATCAGCAGCAAATAGTGAGAGTTTGACTTCTTCTTTTGCGATTTGTATCCCTTTGATCTCCTTTTGTTGTCCTATTGCTCTAGCTAGAACCTCAAGAACTATATTGAATAGATATGGAGAGAGTGGACAACCTTGTCTTTTTCCTGATTTCAGTGAGATTACTAGGAGTGTCTCTCCATTTAGTTTGATGTTGTCTGTTCGCTTGCTGTATATTGCCTTTATTATGTTTAGGTATGTTCCTTGTATCCTTGTTCTTTCCAAGACCTTTATCATAAAGGGATGTTGTATTTTGTTGAAGTCTTTTTCAGATGCTGAACTTCTTAAGAAATGAACTAAGCCTAAGGCATAACTTGGCAAAGATGCCCCGACCCGAACTTTCCTATCTTCTTTATTTTCTCATCATCTGGTCCTTCCTCTCAGAAACTTGTCACTAAGGAGCCACTAGCTGATGCTAACCAGAATCCTCTGATGGGAGAGAAATAAGTTGATAGCTTTGAAGTACAAGAAACTAGAAGCCAGGCTTCCCAGCTCTGCCCAGCATGTTTATAGCCTCACATATCACAGAGCCTGTCCCCACCTCTTATCCTCTTCATCTAAAATGGAGAGCTGGGTCTCAGATTCAGACTAAACTAAATTACCAGAAGACTCTAAAGAGTGTTTAACTGTGTCATTGAATTCAAAGACAGAAACACCATTTTTAGCCACCAAAGCCAACAGTGTTATCTTTTCATATTTTAATAGAATTTTCTTAAATTAAATTTTTCATTATATTTAATTAATGCAAGTTATTTTATTTAATTCAAGAAACTTGAATTTATCTTATTTTAATCTTGACTTGAGACTCTGCTTCCCTAAGTGTCCTGAACTAGCCAGTTCTTGACTATGAAATTTAAATTCAGTATTTTAATGAAAAAGAGTAATTCCGAAATTATTTTTCTGATATAACATTTTACTCACGATCCAGATGAAACTAAAGTAATAAACTTTTGCAAACAAGTTTTCCTATCTCCTTAAGCATTAATGAAAAGCACTTTAAAGCCCATTGCCTTCAGTAGAATTAAAGCTGTAAGGTTAACAGCTGTTGACATTATGTAGGGCAGGCAAGAAGCCTCTACGATTGTCTCTTCTCAAGGCACATGGATAAGTGGAGACTAAAAGTTCCCGGGTATAGCCTCCTGACTTTCTGATTGGGCTGTATCAGAAACTTTCCGTGACTAGTAATTAGTACTCTCTGCACATCTGTTTCTCTGGAAAAGAAACACATAAGCCACAGAAAGATTAAATCTAATTATTATGATTTCCATTTCTGGGGCAAGGCCTTTTCATAAATAATTATGTCCTCGTGCAAAACTAGCATATTACTAGCACCAGTTCTATCGTTCATAATAATGAGTAGATTTACAAGCGACAAGCTCATTAGCTACAGAAGCTAATTTGTACTTTAACCAAAACACCACTGTGTAAACTGCTTACTGAGGTAATCATGGTGTTTGGCTACAAAACTGCCCACTACTTAGCAGATAAACCCTTTATGCTAACCAGAAGGGCAAGAACAATGCAGTATCTGCCAGGCTTGGAAAGGAGCTTACAGGTCTGTGTGCCCCTCAGACAGGGGGTGTATTCAGGAGAGTTAATGTACTTAAAACCAGAAAATAAAAGTCACAATAGGGATAAAAACATAATATGAATAAAAGTCGGTAGTCATACAAGGACCAGAGAAGACAAAGACCATATGATCACAGAGAGATAATCTGAAAGCAAACAAACAAAAAGATGTATTTAATGTAGATGGCATAAGAGATTCATCCCTGTCTATACTCTAAGTCTATTTAAACTATTTTATGGTTTTCAAGATTGTTGTGAAACAAATTGTTGCTGGCTCTGTATTATAGCCAGGCTTCTTTTTCTATTAGCTGTCTTTCCCTCTGGCTGCTATGTACTCTACATTAAAAGATTTCAATAGTTATTCACTTTCTAATTTGTGTGTGTGTGTATGTGTGTGTGTAATTGTGTGGGTCTGTCTTTGTGTTTGCACATATGTAATGGCACATGTGTGTGAGATCTTGTGCACAGGTGTGTATGCATGCAGGAGTCAGAGTTTGATGTCAGGTATTTTTCGGGGTCTCTGTCAGCTTTAGATATTGAAGAAGAATTTCTGTTGTTTGCATCTAGATTTCATGGATTCAGTAGTCTTAAGTGGTCAAATTGTTCTGGGGAACCACTGTGTCCTTCTGCCACATGCTAAGATTTCAGGCCAGCTACCATATCTGTCTGGCATTTCCATGGGGGCTTGCGATCCAAACCGAGGTCCTCATATTTGCAAGCAGGGACTTTACCCATTAAGCCATTTCGGCAGCCTCTGCTTTATAATGTTCTGCTGTATGATATACTGATTCTCAGTAAAACCTGCAGGGAAAGGATTTGTTTATTTGTTTATTTTCTGGCATTTGGGAGTTTTCCAGACAAATTCTAGTTCAGAACCTGCCTCTCGGGAGTGTTTGTATACATGCTGCCTGTTGATTTTTCTCTGCTTCCATGGATTTTGCCTAGAAACATTAGCAAGATATTGTTCTGCCTCAGTCAAGGGAACAAGCAGTTCAGTTTAATTTGCAAGATCATAAAGTACAGTGATGAAACAAAAGAGAAAGAGGACAGAAACTAGCAAATGAGTCTTTAACTGCAGACTGGACAAGCATATGATTTATGAGATATCCCAGTCAGAATTTACTGCCCAAAGGTAGCAAATGGCATGTACACTCACAAACCACGACGCACTCCCTGTGTCTTGCCTAGCTCAGAGCATACATTCTTAATCTCCAGCCTTTCACTTATTCTGGAATGCAATTTGCAAATTGGCAATAAAATCTGCCCTAAAGTGCTTTAAATCTGCAGTTAGCCATAATAATGCAGATGCTCTGCCTCATTACACAATCTGATACACCTATTTCTAACAGCTGATTTTACCTGTTATTATAGGCTCAATATTCCTCCAGGAGCTAAGATCAAATCAATATCTTAGCAAATTCATCCAGTGGTTCATGGGCCCATATCTTTTATGGGTGGGACTTGCCTGAACTTCCTTTGAACTGCAATAAGGATCCAAAGGAATCCCCACCCATTTCCCAATATACTACCTTAAGGAGACTATCTTCATCATCCATTTTCCTATTACAAACCTACTCTATGGCTTATGATTTTCAAAACAGACTGAAAACTAGCAAGGAAGGGTCAGTGGTTATGGAGTTCCCAGAGGCCTATACCAAGAACTGCACCTACTGATACAGGTGTGAGATACTATAATCCCAAATGCCCTGGCGGAGGCATGCGATGTCAAGTTTAATGCCAGCTTTGGTAAAAGAATGAGTTCCAAATAGTGTTGTAGCAGTTCCATGAAACACTATCTCCAAAATTATAAGGTAAAAAAGAGGGCTGGAGGAAGAACTCAGTGGAAGAGCAGTGGCTTAGAGTATCCATGAGGTCCTAAGTACACTTTTCTGTCTCATACAGAAAAGAGGAGTAAGATAGCAGCCACCCTGATCAGAGATGATATAAGCATGTCTCTAAAGCACTGAGGTCTGTGTGCAAATAAGACCCAGTAACAGGTGAAATTTAGTTCCTCTCAGTCTTGCTTCTTTCTCATATTCTTCCCAGAAGAAGAAAAAATATGTTAGTAAACCTTTACTGCAATGTGTTCTTAGAAGTTTTATATAATAAGGGACATTTTCAAGTGTTAAAATTAGCAAGTAGCATCTTATTGTATAATAATAACATTACATTAGTTAATTAAGTAAAAATGATTAATATGAAAATACTTCTGATCTGTGGAGCTCTTGTAAAGATCATTATACTCAGAGTTTGTGGATTTCTTGTTGAGAGTCACTGCCTTATACCTGAACACATGGAAAATCTATTACTGTGAATCGCTTATAGAATATGTACAAATAGGATGGTCTGTGGTCTACTTTACTTTCTCTGAGAAACTAATTTTGTTCGACTTATTTTTACAGCAAGGCAAGGCTACTTTCAGAGAACCTACCTCTTCTGCCGCTAGCTATCTTACACTGCCTCAGAAATAAGGTCATTGAGAGATAACAAAACTATTGACTGTATACTTTTTACATGTGAAGAAACTGAGAAAAGGAGGCCGAAATTATTTCAATTCCTCAAATTCCAAGCCAAATTATGTTTTATTGTGCTATATGTGATTCCATTCAACCATATGTTTTTTTCTCTACCCAACATGTTCAGCCCTCTGTGTTCTCTTATCTTTTGAGCAGGCATGCTTTTTATCACACAGAGCAATGTCTCTGGCTTATGTTTTGCTGTTCAAACTACAGCAGCCCTAAAATATTATCTCTGGGTGGTTTGACTACATTTAAAAGCTGTGTTCTAGCCCAAAGCAATTAAAAATGGTCAAAGATAAATCTTTGAGTGATAAAGTTTAAGACCAAAATAAAATGCATAAGGCTTCTAATTATCTTTGCATGAATATGAAATCTTTCCTAAGGACAAATATTGTTTAAACATGAATAATTGCAGCAAAGAGGAAAAGAGTGCTCTGAGGAAGGTTTCCTCTGCAGATAACAGTTTACTCGTCTCTTCAGATGCTGTAAGTTTGCCTACAATAAGTATAATGAATAAGAATCTATTCCAAAATAAAGCAGACCATACACAAGAAGGGGAAAAATCCAATTAATATTTGCAGTCCCAGACTGTAGGTTTACTGATCTATATGAGTCTTGGTACAGATGAAACTTAACATATTTTACAGGACACCACAGCAAATCTTCTACCATGCAGATTAAAACTAATTTCTTAACCCCATAAAAAAGATGGCTTGAGATGAAATGACCATCAAGCATAAGAAAATAGATTCCTATCTGAAATCTATGCTGTCTCTTACTACTAAAATGTGATTAATAAATAGGTCTAGTTAGTTGAATGAAAAAGAGAAGTTGTTTTGGTTTTTTTTTTTTATTTGTTTTATTTTACACAGAAAGGGAAAAAAGCAGACAGTTTGCTGGTCTTGAACACCATTCGCAAAATACTTGTGAAAAACCTACTATGTCCAGTGCTCAAATCAGGCCAGTAATTTATTTAAAAACAAAATATCTGGAAAGTTGGTTGTCATGTTGCTCTAGGATTTCAGTACAATGAATGAGCTCAACGCCATACATTCTGTGAGAATTGGGTATTGGAAAGCTGAATTTCCTGATAGCGCATTTAAAAAACATTTTTGGCATGCATGCTTCTACAAAAGAGCTAATCTCCAGCTTTTTCTAAATTTTGTAAAATACAAACATAAAGATGGTTTCTGAGTTATGTCAGGCAAGCATTTCATTCATCAAAAAATTATGGTTTACATTCCACAAACATAGCAAGCTGCATACTGCCTGTCGATCCTTGCTCAGCCTTAATGGGAC
>PVIU01017013.1:0-43180 GCA_004026605.1 Ondatra zibethicus
AGAGAGCATGCACAAGAAAGATGGACCCAAGAGTGCATGATGTTCAGTCTGTCCAGCACATAGAACAGAAGGGTGTCTTAGGCAACAGTAAGACTGAAGGACCCTAAGGACACCCTAGTGGGACAAAGCTTCCATTTGAAGCTGAACAAAAATGAACAGCAGTCAAATGAGATATCTCTCAACCCTCTCTAGAACTAAAGCCATGAACAAGCCAGCCTCGGCTGAGAAACAGTCCAGGCCCCAGCTTGCTCCCGACTCTCATGTCAACCTTTTCTGACGCCTTGAGTTCCCGATGTGGTTCAGGGTCACCTGACAATGGAAAATGGTGACTATAACCAAGATGGCCATGGTCTTGCCATAGCATGTCCTCATCCTTGCTCCTCCCTAGGCCTCAGTTTCCCCATGTGAAAAATGTAGAAGAGGCCGGATGTTGCTCTCTACTCCTGGCTTAGAACCAGTTTCAGTGTGCACGGGAGAAAAATGAAGCTATTTCTTTCTGAGGCCAAGCACATTAAAACATCGTGATCTGAGTGAGGGAGCATGTCTGAGTCCCTCTCACCAGCTGAGCATCCCCCACTCCAGATGTGGAGCCAGACACGCCCACACATCTGCTTCCACTCAGCATCCTCTGTCCGCCATCTGCTGAGGACTTGGCCCACAGCCTTGAAAGCTTTCAGGGGCCTGGATGGGGCTGCAGGGTGCCAGTTACCAAAGAGACAGAGCCCTCTGGGGGGCAGCACTTGGTCCTTGCATGTGGTTTTTGCCTAGCACCCCAGAAGAGAGGTTTCCTCTCAGCCCAGATTCCGACAGACCACCAGCACTCTGACCCTGTGAACCTGGGGCCTCATGGGGGTGAGAAGGTGTGAACAAAGGCCCAGTAATAGAAGAGAGGAACCCAGAGGTGTGGCCGACCCTGGGCTCCCAGCGGAGTCCGAAGGCAGGAAAGACGGTCAAATGTTACTCTACTGCCTCCTAGTGGCATAACCGAGACACATTCCTATATCCTGGCTTCTCATCTGCAGCAGGTATTTGGCAAGTCTCAAATTGTCAGAATTAGGAGGCAGCCTATGCCAAATTCCTTACGCACTGTTACATCCCAGCAGTCAGTAGGTGCTGCTATTACTTGTGACCATCGGGGTTGGAGAAAGGCAGTCCCCATTACTCTCACTCAAAGGTCTTCCCGACCCCAGGTCCACACGTTTTGGTGTCCCAGCAGCCACAACACAGAGTGAACTGGAAGCCCATGGGAACTGAGCAGGCAGAGACAAACCAGGAGACAGGTGGCGGATCGTGACCTGCTCTGCCAACTCTACCTATGATCCAAGGGCTCAGGACCCCACAGGCTGGGGCGTGTGTTCCGAGACTCTAGCAGCCATTTCTCTAGGGGGCCATCTGGAAGTCTATTTAAGTAGAGAAGGACAGTGGAGGGAGGTCAGGGTGGCCCAGCCTCTCTAGCAGGGCAATATGACTACCCAGCTGTGACCACTAGGTTAGCAGGTTCTCAGCCAGCTTGTGAACCGCATTCTAATAGTGAGGGTAGCCTGAGGGTGACGGGCTATTCTAGTTAATTTGGAGGTTTTTTTCTTTGTGGGGGTTGTTTTGGGGTTGTTTTGTTTTGTGTCAACTTGACACAAATTAGTATCATCTGGGGAAAAGGAACCTAAAGTATTGCCTCCATCAGATTGGCCTGTGGGCAAGTCTGTGAAGGCATTTTTCTTCATTGATAATTGATGTGGGAAGGCCCAGATCCCTGTGGACGGTGCCACCCCTGGAAGGTGATACAAGAAAGCAAACTGAGCGAGCCCCTTGGAAGCTTTTCCTCTGAAGTTCCTGCCTCTGCTCTTGCTTGAGCTCCTACCCTGGCTTCCCTTGATGATGGACTACAGATTGGGACCTATTAAGCCAAATGAGCACACTCCTCCCCTGGTTGCTATTGGTCATGGTCTCTATCGCTGTAATAGAAAGCAAGCTAGGATGCAGTTTAGTGTAGGAACTAACTGTTCTTTATAACGCAGCAACCCAAACAGAGAATACAGATCTAGATCTCGGCCCATTTCTCCACAGCTATGACATAACCGTCTGTTACACAAGCATTTGCCCACTGCATGCCAGTTCTTGAGCTGGGCATGGGGACTCCACATGCATTCAGATCTGCTCCAAGGAAGCAAACAAGGACTGTGACAGAGAACACCCAATGGTAACCAGTTGTTCCAGGGTTCAAGGAAACTGTTCTCTGTTGGATGATCAAGGATGCCCAAAGTGAGGGAGAAGGGAAATGGCCCCTTCTTTCTCCTCATCCTGTAACCTTTGGCCCAGTGACCTTGCAGAATCTTTTCCTCACCTTGAATTTTCCCTTGGGGTGTGTGAGGCTTGATCCAAACAGGATCCAGAAGATGGGGTGCTGACTCCCTGGAGAAGAGAGCAAGGCACGCAGAGGAAGCAGAGCCGAGGAAATGGGCTGAGATTCAGGCCCCAGTCTGCTGACTATGCAATAAGGGGCAGTTAGTCTACCCTCTCTGAACCTCCACTCGATGCTTACTAACATCAGCGGCGTAAGAGGACACACCTCAACCAACCGGTGACAATCGATGGCCTTGCCTAGCCAGGCCCTGGCATGGAGGCAGGCCTCAGTGAGTAGTTTTCCTGTCGATGTTCCCGTCCCCATGGGCTGTGTCCTTGTGCAGAGGAGAAAGTGGTGAGAATTCTCTGCCCCGTGTGTCAGCAGTCTCCTGTTCTGTGCCCAGGATCCTCATCATTACCCTGAGGAGTCAGCAACTTTTAGCATCATGTCTGCTACTGTAGTTTTGAACACCATAGGGACAGTGAAGGACAGGAATTCCTCCCTAGAAGACAGGAAGCCCAGACTTCCCAGGTTCATGAGTCATGCAGTCAGTAATTTATGGGGCACATCTATTGAGGATGTGACTGTTCACCCATCCTGTCTCAAGGCTCCAAGAGCACCTGCCCAGGCGTCTTTACATTGGGAAGGAGGGTGTCATTTTACTCCATTGGCCGCATGGTTCTTGGTGCTTAGAACCTCCTTTGCCCTCTGCAGTGGAGGCAGGTGCCCTGGCTGATGGTGACTCCTTGGGACAGTCTCCTCTGCAGGCTGAATAGCATGGGTCTGGGGACAAAGGCAGAGACTTCTACTTACAGCCCAGCCTCTGAGAGCTCTGAGAGTGGCTTCTGATGAGCAGCCTGATAACACAGGGGTTTGGGAACTTCTCAGCGGAGGTGTCTGCTACCTCCTGACACCGTGCCCTTCAGAACACTGACTCTCATGTCTCTTGATTTAAAGAATGAGAAAAGGAGGAGAAAGAGGATGAAGAGGAAGGTGACAGTGACGAAGACAAAGAGGAGGAGAAGGTCTGCAGTGGAAGCACTCAGCAGGATGAGGCTGACGATCACCAGTTCAAGACCAGCCGAGACTACATAGAAAGAACAAAGGGCTAGGGAAGGGAGGCATTGTACATGTAGAATTCCAGTTCCCAGGAGGCAGAGGAAGACGGAGCCATAGGCCTCATGGGCCAGCCGATTTCGGCAACCAGGTGCAGTGGGAGACCTTGCTTGAAAACAGGAGGTGGGAAGCAATGGAGGAAGACGCCTGTTGTAGGCGGAGGCTGCTTGTTCGTTCCTGGCCGCCCAGACCCGAAATAACCATGCAGAAACTGCGTTATTACAACACTGCTTGGCCTATTAGCTCATGCTTCTTATTGGCTAGCTCTTCAATTATTTTATATTTTTATATTATATTTTTATATTTTACCGTGAGGCTCATGGTTTACAGGCAACATTCTGGTGCATCTGTTTCCTGCAGCTGCTACATAGCTTCTTTCTTTAACTCTACCTAATTTTTCTATATATATCTTTTCCAGCCTGGCTATATTCTGTTAAACCATTGGCCAAAAGCCACTTCTTTATTAACCAATGGCAATAAAACATATTCACAGCATACAGAGGGGAATCCTACATCACCTTTCCTTTTCTGTAAAAATAAAAAGGAAGGTTTTATATATATATATATATATATATATATATATATATATATATATAGTAAAATTATATATAACAAAACAGTTATCTAGCAAGAATTACAGTTATAATATTTATATCTACTTTATCTTTTATCATAACTAAGGAAAACTATAACTATAACTACCTATTTATTTTTCAACTCCATCAAAGACTCCAGAAGGATATAACATTACTTAAGTAAACAGGAAATGCATTGTAAGCTTGATCTACATAGAGTGTTCCAGAACAGCCAGAGCTACATAGTGAGACCCTGTCTCAAAAAAGAAAAGAAAAGAAAAGAAAAAAGCAATAGAAAATAGAAATTCATGAGTTTGATTTAAAAAGATCTGTGATAGCCTTCATATTTAATGGTAAACATTGACTGGGCCTGGAACAAATTGCTTGCCATCCCCTCTGTGATGCAGGACTGTATGGGAGGCACAGGCTTCAGCAATAAGGCAGGAAAAGGAAATAAATAGTTAGTTAGACAACAAAAAGTAAAATGATCTTGATTTGTTAAAAATTCTCCCAAAATAATGGTCACAAACATAGAAAGCACAATGTATCAATAAAGAGCTACTAGGGCTAAGGTGGGTTCATCAGGATCGCATGATCCAAGATAAATATTTTTAAATGAATTGTGTTTCTCTGTATTGGCAACAAACATTTGGGAATAGAATTGATGAAAAACCACATAGCATCAGAACACTGGGGAATATATTTAACACAGCACATGTAATACTGATGTGAGAAAAACCTGGAAAACATTACTAAGACACATCAAAGACATCCCAAAGAAATAGAGAGGCATACCATGTTCTGTGACCAAACGTCTCAATATCACTAGAATTTCTCTGCCTACCCAATGTTGTTCTAGCCAAAATGCAAACAGGATTTTAAAAAAAAAAAACAGACCAGGTGATTATAAAAACACATTTGGAAAGAAGAAGATCATACTAATTAAAATTATTTCAATAATAATAACAAATATTCAGGATTTCAACTACCTGATTTCTAGGCAACAATAAAGCTATAATTCAGATGTATTTCTGGCAAATGGATAAGCAGCAAGATAAAAAGAAGAAGCTAGAATCCTGACATCCACCCAGGCAGATGAGCTGAACTGATGTTGGACCGTACGTGTTCCTGTCTAAAAGTACCAAGAGAATTCAGTGAGGGAAGGACAGACTTCCAGCAGTGGTGCCAGAACACTTGATGCCTGTGTGATGTAAAGAGCCTGCCCCTCACTTTGTTCACACACAAAAATCAAAGCTAGCAGATCATAGACTTAGATGCAAAACTGAACCTACAGAAGGCACGTGCTTGTCATTCTTGCAATCAGGAAGTAGAAGCAGAAAGACCAGGATTCAAAGTCAGCCTGAGCTACACAGTGAGCTTGAGGCCAGCCTGAGCTACATGAGACTGTTTCAAAGAAAGAAAAAAATGCTGAAATTATAAAACTTTTAGAAGAAAACACAGGAAAGAAAAAAATACTTTTTAGTTTTGGTTAAGCAACACCTGTCAGAGACCAGCTTTGACAAAAATAACCCCTTACCAAGGTAGGGGCGTGGGGATTAAAGAGTACGAGGACACGAGTGAAAATAATAAAACAGAAACATAGGACAGTACAGGGAGGGAGTTTCTGAGAATACTGAAATCACCTGCATTTAATTTTCTATACACTTTCATACCCAATACAACATGGGGGAGAAGGCCAAAGACTGCTTTAACATGACACAAAGGACAACTAGAATGGTTACTTGCTTTAATACTTTGAGACATCAAGATGTTAATTCATGAGAAAGCATTCTGTTGTTTAGGTAGTAAACCTACCCTAGACCAAATATCCTGAAGCAGCCCCTCCCTAGCTCAGACCTCTTAATTCAAAAGAAGGAGCAGAAGTGTTCTTGAATTATCTGACCTTGGTCTAGGTGGAGTGGATCTACCTGTCTCGACCATCTTAATGTCAAAAAGACAAAGTAACCACACCCTAGGTCAGTGTGTGTAGCCACACTTGCTATCAACAACTTTGAACAAGCTAAAACTCTCTGACCTTCAGACAAGATGGAAATAGGCTCACATTTTTGGGCCTCCACAAACAACACCTATCCCTGCCCACTGTGTCTGTGTGTGTGTGTGTGTGTGTGTGTGTGTGTGTGTGTGTGTGTGTGTGCATGATGTGGGATTCCCCTCTGTATGTTGTGAATGTTTTACTATCATTGGTTAATGAATAAAGCTGTTTCGGCCAATGGCTTAGCTGAGCAAAGCCAGGCAAGAAATCTGAAAAGAGATATAAAGAGAAAGTAGGTGGAGTTAAAGAGACACCATGTTGCTGCTGAAGGACAAAGACACCAACCGACAGCCAGAACCTTACTGGTAGCCACAGCCTCGTGGTGATACACAGATGAACAGAAATGGGTTAATTTAAGATGTAGGAGTTAGTTTGAAGTATGCCTAAAATATTGGCCAAACAGTGTTGTAATTAATATAGTATCTGTGTGATTATTTGGGTCTGGGCAGGCGGGAAACAAACTAGCAGTCTCCTCCAACAAAATGGCGTCCAAACAGTTGGGACTGATGCCCGCCACCCACCTCAGGTCGGTACTTGTGTACCCACTCAGGGTCGGAAGGAAAGTAGCTGAGACCATGCCCATGGCTCAGCGCCCCCCACCTGGGCAGGCAGCAGGATCGGGTCGGCTAGGAGTGCACAGGCAGGAGAGCATGGCAGATTCCCGCTGCCAGGCACTGAGACATTGCCAGGCCACACAACATGCTGCATGGCAGATTTAGCTTTTACTCAGACAGGACGACTGTGGGACCTTGGGTGTGACAATAACACAAGCCTCTAGGACCACCCAGGACAGGAACCGCTGGAGAACCACCGCAAATGAGCGTAAGCACTGCCGGGGCACAAATGATGAAATGATGGTGAGCTGTTTTATTCATAAGCCTTCCAAGCTGGGTTGCCAATCAAGAGGACTGCACAGAATGAGGCAGATTTGCCCAAGAGAATTATGACTCTGCAATCATGTCAAGAAAGCTACTAAGACTCCATGAACAACCCTCAAAAACAGTGTGCTGAGTGAAAGATGCCACACACAAGGCACACAGGGCATGGTGCCGTCCATGCCCACTGTAGGAGGGGTTAAATCCTGCTCACTGTGGAGGAAGTCTGGTCAGTGTTGACTGAGAGGGGTGGAGGTACTCAGCAGGTAAGCATGTTGTCCAAATTGCAACAAGTGTTGGGGAAGATAGCTTACAAAGGTATGTGTCGATTCATCCTTCTAGAAGTTTTCATTTGTGGTCAACAAGCCCTGTTGCTTTAGGGCTCGTAGGGAGGCAGTGCTTCATGGAGGGAGCAAAGGTGGGTCAGAAACACTCCCTGCTGGAGAGAAATAGAGAAAGGGCAAACCAAGGCCCATCTCCTCAAGGACACATCCCAACTCCTAAAGACCCTCCTATATCTCTACCTCTTAAAGGATAAGGATCCCAGCAGCACCATGTGGGACCCAGCCACAGCAGTGCGTCATGAAGGGATTCTTGAAGGTGATGCTGGGTAAGCTGGTCCCGGAGCTTACCCGGAGGCCCGGAGAAGTTTTGTGTCTGTGGAAGCTGGAGCTCATGTTGGCACACACAGAATAGTGACTGGCCTAAAACATCCCTGTTGGGGGACACAGTCTGTGACGTCTTCCACAGCATTCTCTGTGGCCTGGCTTCCTCCTGCCTGAGTCAAAGGAGGATTCTTTGGTTAGACACAGGGCGGCGGGTCGGGTTACACATGTGCCCTCACACAGGCACACTGTTTTACCTGGGAAGGTGGTGTGAAAATTAACCACCAGGAAGGTCCACAGACCCTGGCTCCTGTGCTCATGGCAGGCCAATATCAAGGCATGACACTGGTGCCAGAATGGACGTCACTCAGAGGCAGACCATGCTCAGGGGACACTGGGGACCTAAGAGATGAGATGAGGTTAGGTCTGTTGGAAGTCCTGAGGGCAGGGAAAGTGAAACTTGACCCCTACACCGGTCTAGAAAACAAAACCCTCTGTGTAAGATGTAGCTCTAGAGATACGAAGCGAGAAGTCTTCAAAGGTTACTCTGGAACCAGTGGGGCAATGTTTCCTTGAAAGGCACTAAGTAGGCTGGGGAGATGGTTCATGATCAAAGAGCTTGTTGACAAGCATGAGGACCTGAGTTCAAATCCCCAGCATCCATGGAAAAAACCTGGCTGGTCATGTGAGCACCTGTAACCCCAGCACTACAGGGTTGGAGACAGGAAGACTGCAGAGTCTTGCTGGCTGAACCTTTAGCTCTAGGTTCAGGAGATTCTGTCTCATGGGACTAAAGTAGAACATGATAAATCAGGACAACAGGCCTCCATGGGCATGAGGTGGGTGATTCTCACCCTCACACACGTGTGCACATACACTACACAACCACATGCAAACATACACACACAAGCAAGCACTAAGACTCTAGGAAAATAATAACACATTTGAAAATGTGTTAGATGTCTGGTCATGAAGAAGCAAACTTCAAGATCAGAGGGGATGTTAAGACAAAGAACTCAGATCCAAAGAACTTGTAAGGAGAAAGGAGACAAATATTTCCCCACAACAGGAAAGTCAGATGGCTGCTGTAAACTGAAAAGGTGCTTGCAGGTAGCAGCCACAGGAACTCAGAGTAAAATCGCAATGAAAGAAACAATAGATATGCAAGACCAACAGAGACAGGACTCCAGGCCGTACAAGCTGTGGGCGCTACCTGGAAGGCTCTGCTTTGTTTTGTTTTATTCTGTGGTGCAGGGCAGGGAGCAAGTTTGTTATCTTTGCCATCAGGATACTGAGTCACTCTTAGAAAGCACTGTCCTGCTCCCTGGAATGGCATTTGTCCCAAAGCCCCAATGTCCTCTGTTCAGTGTTGACTTATGGAGCAGTGAGAACTCTCCCTGGAAGGGGAGACGGTAAAAAACAGTACAAACACTTCACAGAATAACTTGGCCTTAGTTACTCAGAGTGATGAAATGTGTATCCCACGACCGAGGACATTCAGTAGGCCTGGAGAGTGAAGGGCCCAGGAGAACGGAGGGTAGCACATGTGGGCAGTAGGTTAGATGACACATGACGTTGTTTGCCAGGGTGACATGGGAGGAGGTGGATGGCAGAGCTGAGTGAGGGCATCAAGCTGCCCCTCAGACATCACATACATGGAAGCTGTGAGGTGTAACAGCCTGCAGAGCATTCCCAACAGAGCACGACGCGATCCTGCATTTTCAGAACGCCACTTGGCGGGCAGCACTACTTGGTAAACAAGATGAGGAGAAATCAAGGTCCCGCCTCCTTACAGAGAGAAGAAGGCATGCTGGGGCTCCAGCTGCCCGTAACACTCACTCTAGTAATTTACTGAATTTACATCTGTTAAACAATGAGCATACTGGACTCTTTTCTCTCTACATAAGCATTTTAAAAGTCAATGTGTTACACAGGCATTGCAAAAGAAGACAGAGACTGCTGGGAGGTGTGCGGGTGAGAAAGAGCAGATAAGCCAAGGAAAACTGAGGCAGAGCGCAGAAGGGGCACGCTTGCTTAACAAAGGTGCACTAGTCCAGATAGGCCGCTAGTGGTCTGGACTCACTTCTCCCAAGGTCCCCGCAGAATTTACATTCCAGGAGGGGAGACCAGCAGGCATCAAATAAACACCAATTAAAGTCTGCAGTCCCGGCCCTGGGGTGCTCTAAGCCCTTCTGCTCTGCCCGTGGGAGGAGCCCACCTGAATCTGGTTCCCAAAGGTGTAAGATGCCTGGAACAACTGCAGCCCCACCTCCAGGCCCCACCCCCACCCCACCCCTTCATCCCCACTGCTGAGAGAACGTTTGGCTCCCTGCAGAGCTTGAGGGCGTGGCCTGAGACAGGCCACAAAGAGGGGAGAAAGGGTATTGGAGCTGAGCTTTAGAGAGTTGCTAAGAGTTCACCAGGCAAAAATTATAAACTCGTTTTATAGATTTAGAATTCCACGTCTTGCTCATCTGTGCTGAAAACACAATTGTGCCCAATAAATGCAGACTGATTTACTCCAGAAAGTAAAAACAAAGAGTAGAAGAATGTAGACGTTATAAAGTGGAGGTCGCTGGCCTTGACAGTAGAGAGCTGAGATGCACACGTGTAGGGGTGTCCTTAGCGTCCCGGGTCCATGCCACAAGTTCAGTGACGTCACCACCAGAGGAGCAAGGCAGCTGGGCAGGGCAACTCCAGAAGGCGAGGCTTTTGCCTGGGAAACAGCTGCCAAGGTTAGCTCCACCTTCCCCCCCCCACGCCCTAGCCCAGGCCTCAGGGTCCCAGGAGGGTGGCAGCAGCAGTCCAGGGACACTGGAGCCAGGCACAATCACAGTGGGCAGCCGCGGCTGCGTGGCTTCGGAATCTGGTAGTTAGTGGGCGACCTAAGGAGCCGCGCTGTCTCTCCTTTGTTTATCTGGCTCCATGGAGTAGCTGGGAACTTTTTCTCCGTGGGGACCTGGCCTGGGTCACCATAACCAAGGAAGCCCTGATCTCCCAGAGCCCCTCTAGAGTTATCTGGGGGAACCAAGACCAGGAGCACACGGAAAAGGTGTGTCCAGGCAGGGAATGGACCCGCAGCTCCCTCTAGGAACGTGTCTGCTGCTCTGACCATGGGGCCAAAGGCTTCACACGTGAAGAAAATTGGTATCACCCTTCTTGAACGGTTGGGGAAACTGAGGCTCAGAGATGACAAGTAATTTGCTCAAAGTCACAGAAAGCCAGAGCTGGATTGGAGTACAGATCTGGCTGGTCGCAAAACCAGTGTCCCCATCTTGTCGTCCTGAGTCTAAGGGCCTCCAGCCCTGTGACTGGAGCTGAGGCAGATGTTTCCGTCAGCCCAGCCACCTTCCCACAGAGAGTTGCGGTGACATTCCCATGGGCCTTGCCTCCAGCCTCCGCAGCACCGTGTCAAGGTCCTGTCCCTGGACCGGGTTTCTGGGCATTGAGCTCCTAGAGGGGTTTCCTTCAGAACAATCATAGGGAGTAAGTAACCGTGCAAGCAGGATCTCACCTCTTGTCCCAGGCCCGCCACCCAGGCTCAGCACCTGGCACAGAGGAAAAATGAGAATCATCTCCAACTTGGGCAACCTGCCTCAGCCTCCAGACCACAAGAATGAAGCCAAATTGCCCACTGATAGCTGTGTGGTTCTGGGCAAGTGACATAACCTCTCTGATCTCACAGCCCACGCCACACAACCATGTATGTACTGGGTCATTTTTCCTTCAGCGCCTCCCATGATATCTCACACACACACACACAAACACACACACACACACACATTCAGTAGTAATTGATAGATTTGAACTTTGGCTTTTTTTTTCACTTTCTTGTGTTCAGATTCTTTCTTCCACCACGTACCACAAAACAGAAACCAGAAACCTTTCACCCACTGCCAAGGCGCAAGAACAGGACCAGGAAGGCTCAGGATGCCAGTGTTGATCTGAAACTTTACCCTTCCCCTCACTCAGAGGTTTCTGGAAGCCTCCTTAAACCTGTTTACAGCAACAGATCAAATCCTCCCGGGTGAGCCAGGCGCGATGGATTCCTAATCCCTGCAATGCCAGCTGTTTTCCCACGATGGAGCTCCCTGGGGCTGGCTGCTCATTCTCCTCTCAGCCACCTCTGAGCCAAGAATGTCATTGGTACCTTCCACCAGGAAGCGCTGGCCAGATTGCTTCCGTCCTCTTTGATGTAATCTGCACTCTGAGCCCAGCTGTCCCTGCCAGGCCTTTTAGGGGAATGATCAAGGCCTTCCTGGCCCGGGGAATTCCAAGGAACCTGGTGTCAGAGTCTCCTGACATCTGACCTCCCTGTAGAGATGTAAGGGCAGGTGGTAAGAGGGAAGGTCATGGAGAGCTAGTCAGGACATTCCTGTGGCCCCGGCCCTGGGAACTCTCACATCTCCTTAGGCAGGTTCCTACTGTCCTCCCCTCCCCACTCCCCCCTCACTCCAGACAGCCCTACAGGACAGAAGGACCAGGCTCTCTACAGGAAATATGTCAGGCCCCTCCCCCAGCAGCTTTCTCCTGGAATTTTGTGCCCCTGTTCTGTGTCACAGTCTGTGGCCTCCAGGGCACAGTGCCCCTTGTGGGTGGCCTCACCAGGAGAGCCTTGAGGGAATGAAAGCATCGTGAGCTGGAGCGCACACATGTGCCTCTCTCTGCAACGATAAACACAGTGCAAGGCCACACAGACCCGCTGGTTTCCTTAGCACCGCTTGACCTTTAACTCCTTGACCCAGGCCTGGAAGCAAACCAGCAATTCCCTCAGGTCTCTCCACAAGGCCCACACTGAGTTCCAGAGCTGACCTAGAGCAGGGACCTGTCTGTTCTTCCTTAGGGCAGAAGTTCTTTTATTTGCCTGGTGATGGGGACCTCACTACATGCCCCTCGTCTCCGGAGCTGTCGGAGGAACCATAAGATATGGCAGGGCACAGAAAGATGGTCAGAGACCCCATCTTTGGGGTCTATGTGTCTCTGTCTGCAGTATAACTGGGTGCAAAGTCTGACTTAGGGAACCGGCCTGAGTAGTAGGGAAGGGACTGTGGCCACCCAGCGTCACCTGCTGAGACCAGGCTCAGTGGGACACAGCCCAGCAAAGCCACCATGGCAGTGCTCTGCCAGCTACCTCCTCCATCTCTGCTCTTCCCTGGTTGATCACTGTAGCCAAAGATCACCCAGGCGCCCCTGCAACACCATCTTGACTCCTTGATGAATCTACTGAGACAAACCGTTTACCTCTGTCGCATGAATCCCTTACTCCATGAATACCACCCCACATAGATCTAGACCCTCCCAGAAGATTCTCTTGGTGTGTATTGGCAGGACTGCAGGGCTGCACTAGGAAACATGCTGTGGTCTGAGGAAGATGGTCCTCCCAGAACTCAGCCAGCATCCCCTGTCCTCCCTTCTCCAGAGCACTTGAGCTGACCCAGCTCCAACCCCAGTGAACAGGCTGCATCTCCTTCAGGGAAAGGGGACCCCAGTTCCCTGAGCCTCTCTTTGAGGGATTTCTCACCAACCTTCTGCCTCCCAACGGTTTCCTGGTTACAGGCCCAAGACATTCTCTGCCATTTCCTCTGTAAAGCCTGGGCCCCTTAGCTACCCTTCCACGTGGGGACTGAGACCCATTGTCCACAGCCCCCATTGTCTCGACAGGCAGCTGATGACCGTAGTTTGCCTCCCTCCCCTGTGGATACAGAGACCCAATGGGGTCTGAGGGGGACTGAACCTTGGGCCTCATTGGAAGGAAAGCAAAAACACAGGTAGCAAGAGATGGGGTTTAAATGTTATTTTTAATTAAAAATGCTTAATGCACTATTTTATAAACATGTTTTTCTCTTCTCCCAACTCCGCCCAGATCCTCCCTGCCTCCCTATGCACGCCACTTCATCTTCCCTCTTTCTTTTTGTGTCTGTCTGTCTGTCTCTTTGTGCGTGAAGGGGGGGGCCTGTGTGGTCTAACAAAAACAAAAGCAAGCAAAATAAAAAAAAAAAAGACAAAAACATGTCCAAACAATAAATAAAAGTAAAAACCATGGAGTCCTTTGTGTTGGCCAACTACTCCTGAGCACGGGGCCTACCCTGGAGTGTGGTTGACATTCTCATGAGACTCCATTAGACAAACTGATTTTCCCTTGGCCAGGTGGCATCAATGGCAGACAGCTTCTTCATTATGGGTAGGACTTGTGTCCTCTTCCCTTCTCAGTGCTGGGGTTTTGTCTGATTTGAACCTGTACGGGTCTTGTCCTGTCACAGTGTCTTCACGTACATATATGTGTCCCTGTGTCTGGAAGACACGGCTTGCCTGGAGTCTTCCATCCCCTCTGGCTCTTACACTCTTTCTGCCTCCCCTTCCATTTAGATTCCTGAGCCCCTGGGATTTAATAAAGTCATCCCGTTAAGGACTTGTCCAGTGTGGTCTTTGTGTTAATCGTCATCTTTTGCAGGAGGAAGCTTCTCTGCCAAGTACTGAGCCAGGCACTAATCTATAACTACAGCAGTATGCCATTAAGAGTCATTTTATTGCTGTTCCTTTAGCAGAATAAAAATAGGTTTAAAAGCTATCTTTATTTATTCAACTTATTCAGAAGATGAGGGAATTAACCAAGGGCTTTGAGCATGCTAAGCACACACTTTGCCACTGAGATAGACCCCCAACTCCTATATCCAATTTTGTTCTATTTATTACTGATAAATTGATGTTTTTTCTATGTTGCTCTAATTAGACTAGTTCTCGCTATGTAGCCCAGGCTGGCCTCAAACTCATAGTAATCTTCCTGTCTCAGCTTTCAGAGTACTGGGGTTACAGGTATATTTCTATTCTCACCTTCTATAGTGGTTTGGAGAATGGCCCTCATAGTTTCATATATCTGAGTGCTTGGAACTGTTGGGAAGGATTAGGAGGTGTGGCCTTGTTAGAGGAGGTGTGGTCTTATCAGAGGAGGTGTGTCTCTGGGGGTGGGCTTTGGGGTTTTAAAAGCCCATGCAGGACCTCTCTCTCTCTCTCTCTCTTTCTCTCTCTCTTTCTCTCTCTCTCTCTGCCTGTGCATCAGGGTGCAAAACTCTCAGCTACTGCTCCAGCCTGTCTGCTTCCTGCTATGATGTAAGCAAGCTATAAGCAAGCCCCTGATTGAATGCTTTCTTTTGTAAGAATTGCCTTGGTCATGGATTCTGTTTATAGCAAGAGAAAGTAGCTAGGATACTTTCTAAATCATATTTTTATGAATAAAGGAGTAGGCATTCATTGTAAAAAAAAAATCTCAAAACAGCATGAAGGTAAAATAAAGGAAATAACATATAATCCCACCCAGAGACAAATCTGTAAGCGTTTACCATCTTGATTTCTGTTTCAAGCACATGACAGGATGGCTTATAAAGATTGCCTCTGCCCCTTCCCCAAAGCAGGATAGAGATGTGACCCCCAAGACATGGAAGTCACCCTCTGAAAGAGCACTGTCCAGGAGCCTTCCATGTACTCATTGTGTGAGACTGCCCTGCCACTGCTTCCTGGTCCCAGTGCACTGCATTCTCCAAAGAACCATTACTGAATACCAACCATCCCAGTTCTGGAGCCCCGCCCCCCGTGTCCTAGCAACCAAAACCTAGTTCCTGTCTCTTGTGTATTTGCCTTTCTGGGTAAGCCACGTAAATGGAGTCATCCCCAGCAGCCTGGCTGCTTTCACGGAGCGTAGTGCTGTCAGGGTTCGTCATATTCCTGATGGCTGAGTAATATTCCATGACAGAGATGGGCCACATGTGTTCACTCATGGCTTGACTGACACACGAGCCAACTGCCGCTTTCACAAACGGCAGGTGATCCTCTCGGTCATGTGGAAGGTTTGCGTGGTGTTTTCTTTTCTTTAATACATAGCTAGCAGTGGAATCGCTGGGATCAGGGTAATTCTGTTTGGCTTTCGGAGAGGCGGCCAGGTTCTCTGCCACAGTGGCTGCGCGGCGTGGCGTTCCCACCAGCCTTGTTAGGACCCTGGCTTCGGCACATCCTCACCAACACCGCTCATTTTCCTTTCTTCCTGGGAAAAAAAAATAGCCATCCCAGAGAGTGTGAAGGGTACCTCACTGTGGTTTTTGACTTATGCTTCCCAGATGACTAACTCAGTTGTTGGACTCCTGTGGGCTTTCAGATTGACTTAAGGACCAGGAAACTTCATTCTAGACTACAACTATGTATTTTTAATTGGCCATTGCTAAATATTCAAATTATTGCTGTATTTCTAACCTTCCCTCCCTACCTTTTTTGCCTCTTTTCTTCTCTTTCTCTGTCTATCTCTCTCACTAAAGTCTTTTATGTTGCCCAGGCTAGCCTATGTAGGCTCAGGCACTCCTCCAGCCTCAGTCACATGATACCTAGGCTACAGATATGAGCCACCATACCTGGCTTAACTCCCTGCCCTTGTGCGTCGTGACCACCCGTGATCCCAGAGCACCAAATCACCACACTGGGTAACTGTCAATCTGGTCAGGCCTACCCAAGGGGCCCTGCACAGAGTTAAGCAAAGGAAATGGATGGGAGCCCACCCCAGGAGTGTGTGGCGTGCCCCTGAGTCAGATCACTGCAGGTTAAGTGCGTCCTCAGAAAGACAGGATAAGAAAGAGCACAGGCTGTAGACAAGGGGCTTGTGGAAACCACAGCCCACAGTCACTCTCTGGGGTGTATAGGTGGACCCTGCATTGTGCTGGATGCAGAGGGGACAGTCCCGTGGAACTGAGCCACCAACCTGTGGGGTCTGAGCTAACTCCAGGAGATGGCATCAGCCCTAAGTAGGACTGTGGGGTCTCAAACTGGTGTTGCAAAATTAGGGTTCATTAGGAAGACAGCACATTTAACTTGGACTCTGTTTTGGTGAGAGCTCCTAGCCATGCAAGTCCTGCTTTTGAGGGACACGGAGTATGTGAACCAGCTATGACAGTGAGGCTGACATTCTGGAAGGGAAGAGAGATGGGTTGCAGAAGCTATGAACTCACAGGAAACACAGGCGAGGCCACGGGAAGCTGGCGACAGCCTGATGCAGGTGGGGACAGCAGCCGAGGACTGGGAGCACCTGCAGGGAGCACAGAAGAGGGCTGTGGAGAGCACCACCCTCTGGATGGCAGCCCTGGCGAGGAGGAGGCTTCAGTCCCTTATGTGCCCCTGGCCGGAAGGCACTCAGCAGCACTCCGGCTCCTCAGCCATGTAGCGGGTCTGGGCACGTGGCCAGGCCTGACTCAAGAACCCACTTCCCCACTGCACAGGGCCAGAGCCTGGAAGTGAGAGGGAGGAGGTTGTAGGAATGCACTCAAGTGCAGGGGCGAGAAGCCTAGAGCCAACTCTGCTCTATCTCGCTCTGAGTCAACGGCGAACCTTCCCTGTGCCTCGGTTTTCCCACCTGCGAAAGTAGGCAATTTCCATGTCCTGCGTTCAAGTGAATATTAACATTTGGTGAATCTGTCGTATAAGAAATAAAAATCAGCTTACAAAAGTTGAGGACCAACAAGTTGGTTCACTGGGTTTTAAAAACAAAACAAACAAACTACAATAAAAACACCACTCCCTGCCAAAGCTGTCAGCGTGCGCCCATCTCCAGAACTCACGCAGCAGCTCCCTCAAGTTGTCCTCTGACCTTCTCTGGCCTCCACATAAACAGCATGGAATGAACACAAATAAACTATATATATGTGTGTGTGTGTGTGTATAATATATATATTGAAGTTTGAGAAAGAACTCCCATAGGCCAATAACTATTGACACTAAACAATAGGACTTTATTTCTTAAATCAAAAATAAAAACTTCTTAAATCCTGCAGTCATATGTGCTGACAAGTGCCCACCTGGGGGACACACATCACTCTCCCCAATACTCTAAAATGTCAAAGGAGTCCAAGACCCTGCGAGTGTCCTAGGCTGGAAGACACGGGGTTCCTAAGTTTCCAGGACATCTAGGTTTCCAGAGTCTGATATTCCCAGATTCTCCCACCACCACAGGCTTCAGCCCCCCAGACCCTACCGTCCCCTGTGAGCCTTGAGGGACAGTCATTCCCAAGTTCAGGTCTCCAAGGCAGTGTCTCTGAGGGAGCTAGTTGTATCTTATCCTTTTCTCTGGCCCCTCAACCCGCACTGCTCTCCATGCCCCAGAACCCCAAATCCTTTTCTATCTCCATTCCTGACCCCACCTGTTCACCTGTTGTCCTCAGAGAGCCTAAGGTCTAATGGGCAAACCTTCCAGGATAGGGACCCTGAGACAGACCTTAGCAACCAATGGCCTAATTGTATTGGACCTCCTTTGAGATGGTGGCCTTCCCCGGTGTCTGCTGTCACATCTCAAGGATACCAGTCATTAGCCCCCTGCCACTAGAGGAATAACCCAAGAGTTCGTGGCTCGCAGTGATTGGAGGAGTTTCCCCAAGACTGTTCACACCCCAGGCCTGGTCCATCACCTAGTGACCCTTGGATGTCCCCAGCTGGGTTTCAGCTCTGCATTTGTTGCTCTGGGAGCTTGGCCTCCACTTCCCATCTGTGAAGTGGTCACAGCTTATTCCCAAGGATAAAGGAGAGATATCCTGAGGCTCATCACCCACCACCCCACCAACCCGGAAGCCCTCTCCGGGTAGCAGTGATGGGATGGACTTGATGGAAAGGCTAAAGCCTCGAGTTCACTTCTCTCCCCTGGCTGAGAACTCTGCAAACGGGTCTGTTTCTACCATAGAGGGGGATTTAATCCATTCGTGTTCATCTCCTTGCCCTCCTCTCTCTCCATAAGAGGGAACACTGGCTCCTTACCTCTGCTTCTTCAGAGCATCCTCCAGCCTTCCAACCCAGTGCAGCTGAGCAGAATGGCCCAGGTGGCCCAAGCACCCTATGGGGAGCAAAGAGTGGGTTTATGCTTGAGGCTAAGTGTGGGGTCAGGACATTCTCCCTGGCTCCATTCATGAACTGGGTATTTTTAGCACGAGGCCTGGCTGCCTGCGGTCAGTGGGAGAGGCCAGGCAGTATATCATGTCTCAGAGCTCACGGACTCACTCTGCCCAGGAAATGAGCACACAGGGGCCAGCTGCTAAATCCCAGGGCTGCTCTGCAGTTGGGGAGAGGAAGGCGGTCAGCAGGACAGGAGGCTCTGGCCACTCACCAGCCCTGGGGAGCTGCAGGGTCCAGGGTCAGTGGGTGGCAGTACTTAATTCATCAATGCACAGGGGCACTGGTGCCTGCTGACCTTATAGGATTCATTAATATTTACATGGAGAAGCATCTAAAACTGCCCCCCACTTCACAGATGTGGAAACCAAAGATGTCATGTAGTTTATGGGTAACACTGCCGCAGGCCTCTGAACCCAGAGCCCTCTCAGCCCAAGAGTGCTTAGGGGGTCACAGAAGGCACAAGGCCAACCCCATGTTAGGAGGTGAGAGAGGTGTGACCCAGACAGGACTTGCCATGATAGAGCCTTCAGTTCTGACCTTCAAGGCCTTCTCATTGCATGGTTCCCTGTAATACACATATCTTGCTGCCTATCCTGTCTCCTGGCCTATGCTTGCCTCCCCGTTGATCTTGTTTTAAAGAAGTGACCCCAGGCTCTGGTCAATTGCTGTCTCTCCTGTGTCTCTCCGAGTCCATTTTCTCCTCTCTAAAAGAGACGTAGTTAAACTGCACCACAAGCAGTGTGGTGGCTAAAAATCGCCTACAGAGTCCATAAATATGGTTCCTGCACTCATTAGTAACCCCCGCTGAGAACACTAGCCACGGTGTGTACCCCACCCCCCAGAGTTGCCAATAAATAGGAGAGCCAAGGAGGAATGGCAGAGGGAGGGGACAGGCCTGCTATCTTCATCCTTGTTACAGCTGCCAAGAAAACAGAACAGGCATGCAGAGTTGAGGCTAATTTAGCCCTGTCCCTAGTGTGACCATGGGTCAGTCTCAGCCACATCCCATGGCGGGCCTCACTCTGGACTGCAGTGTCGCACCAACGCGGACTTTGTGCACTCTGCCTCAGAGGTCACTTGGCCTGACTCCTGGGTGCCTAGTCCTGGCCCAGGAGGACAGCTCCTGTGATGCTTCAGCCCCAGACTCACCTGGCCTGCAGCTCAGCTCCCCACAGGTGGTTCTCCCCTGTTCTGAATCCCAGTTACAAGTCTGCTGACTGGCTCAAGTGGCCTAAGGAGGCCAGTGGTAGATCACATATCACATACACGGTCTAGAGTTGGAGCAGTTTCTCCAAACCAGAGTGTGGATGAAGAGGAATAAAGGCCTCACTGCATCAGAAACTAAACAGCCCTCCCAGAGCGTCATTAATTACAAGGGGAAAATGTGTCTTCGTTAGTTTTTCATTTGCTCAGGGAACTACCAGGAGGTTTCTGGAGCGGGAGGAACTTTTGCAAGAAGAAGCACTGTTTTATCTTCAGCACAGTGACTGCGCCTCAATCTACTGCTATCTCAGCAGCAGCTGCAACTCCACAGTCCCTGGCCTGCTTCTCTGGCAGCGGCCTGGCCACTCAGGCTGCAGCCTGGCAGGAATTCTATTACTGCAGGCACCTGCTCTGTCATTACTGCTAAAGGTAGCTTTAACTAAGCCTCAATCCTTCTATTTATAAATAAGACTCGAAATTCAAAGACTGGGGTGAAAACCTGCTAGCTCAGAGAGGTTGTGTAGCAACTAGCTTTCTCTCCTCGCTGGCATCTCCCTAAAGCCTGTCCTTCCACTCTGTCAAAACAAAAAAAGCTATGCCACTCAAAATCCCTCCAGGGCATGTCTCTATTTTTTTCCAGATGCCCTCCAATATTCTATGATTACTTTCTGTCAACTAGGTGCTAACTCAGCCTCTGATCCAAGGATATTTCTATTTAATTAACCTAAATGCTAACTCATGGCTCACAGTGTGGTTAAATACCCCCCAACATTTCCCTCTTTTTGTCTAAATAAAAAAGGAAAAGTTTTAACTCTAACACAGTAAAATTATATACAAGAAAGATAATTATCAAGTAAGGAGTACATTCACAATGTCCAATCCTTTGTATTTGGCAAATTCAGAGAAACTAATATATACCCTAACTTGGTGAGTCCAGAGTTTGATACCTAATTCACTTTCTATCTTAACTTGATATAGCAACCCCAAACTCTCTTTTTAGACTTTCAAAATATTTTCTTAGATAAATAATTTAAGCTTTTATGTCTTTCAACCTTATATACCTTATACCTCTTTTGTGAGTTTCTTTTCTGAATTTGATAAGAAGATAAAGAAAACTATAACTATAATATCTTTTCCTTAATCCATTAAAAACCCAAGAAGGCTATAATATTACCTGAGTAAAGAGGGAGTGCAGAGCAAATGTCATCAGCTAGATGCCTAGACAGCCACCCAAGGCTCCTCTGCAATGTTGGGGCATCCATCTTTGGCCTACATGCCTAGAATATCTGATAGACTTTTCTGTGAAGCAGGAATTTTGAAAGACGGTCCTACCTTGTCTTGGCAAAGTTGGGCAGTTGCCTTATTTAATGTCCTGCTTGCCCAATTTGGACAGCACTCTGCCACTGTCAAGGCAAGGGCAGTTTCTTGCCCAAATGGCTTTGACACATTGAAAGCAAACTCCATATGGAAGTTTTTCAATGCCCCTCATCTGTCTCACTGTCATGAAGTCTCTGCTATTAAAACATCTTAAATGCCATATTCTGTAGATCTCTGAAGTGTTTGAAGACCACTCATCTATCTAAAATACATCTCTGTTGAGGTATATGTTGAACATATACCTAACATGACTACAAGTTTGATTATTATAAATGACTACTAACCTGTAGTGCTTAACCATATACCACATTTTTAAATGAGCTGCATAGGTACAATAACTTAAACAAGAATATAAAAATATATAGAGTATAACAAAAATAACCTTAAATTTGTATCAATGTACAAGAGTAGAACCATATATAGCATATATTCTAACAAAAATAATCTTAAATTTGTATCAATATACAAAAATACCTAAAACAAGAGTAGGAACATGGAGTATGTTCTAATGAAAATATCTTTAAATTTGTATCAATATATAAAGTTTCATGCCAATATAAAATATTTGAGATTAATAGTTGCCTTTTTTGAAAAAATTCAATAATCTACCCTTTTATCCTATCATTTCTATATCCCCTTTTTTTCTTTTCAGAAAGAGATCCTTGAATACTACCTTCCTTGCTTAGTTTCCTCCCTTACCATGACCAGCAACAATTTGCAGTCAATCCCCCTAAATAATGACAAACATTCATAACCCACCAAATGGCCAAAAACCACCCACCCCACCTCTTGGGAATGTGGGAGTCACATTCTTTTTATTTCATTTTTTTATTAAAAATTTTTACTTTTTTGCTGAGCAGTGGTGGTTTATGCCTTTAATCTCAGCCCTTGGAAGGCAGAGACAGGCAGGTCTTTGTGAGTTTAAGGCCAGCCTGGTCTACAGAGAAAGTTCCAGGACAGGCTCCAAAGCTACACAGAGAAATCCTGTCTCAAAAAACAAAACAAAACAAAAACTTTCATTTTTCATACCAACCCTAGTTCCCCCTCTTCTCTCCCTTTTCCCATCCCCTCTCCCTCCCCTTCCCATCCACCATCCACTCCTCAAAGGGGGTAAGGCCTTCCTTTTGTAGTCGACAATGTCTGGCATACCAACTTGAGGTAGGACCAGCCCTCCCCCTGCCCTATCAAGGCTGAGCAAGGTGTCCCACCATAGGAAATGGGCTCCAAAAAAACCAGTTCATACAACTGGGAGAGTTCCTGGTGCCACTTAGCCCCCCAACAGATCAAGTCCTATAACTGTCACCCACGTTCAGAGGGTCTAGTTCAGCCCCATGCAGGTTCCCCAGCTGTCAGTCCATAGTCTGTGAGCTCCTACTAGCTCAGGTCAGCTGTCTCTGTAGTTTTCCCCACTATGCTCCTGACCCCCCTTGTTCATATGATCCTTCCTCCCTCTCTTCAACTGAACCCCAAGAGCCTAGTCCAGTGCTTGGCTGTGGGTTACTGTGTCTGTTTCCATCAGTTACTGGATATAGGTTCTATGATGACAATTAGGGTAGTCACCAATCTGATTAAAGGGGAAGGCCCTTTCAGACACCTGCTCCACTATTGCTAGGAGTTTTAGCTGGGGTCATCCTTGTGGATTCCTGAACATTTCTCCAACACCAGGTTTCTCTCTAACCCCATAATGGGTCCCTCTATCAGAATATGTTTTTCATTGTTCTCTCCCTCCATCTTTCCTGTTGTAGGAGGAGTGGGCTGCATCCCACCACCTGGCTAACTTAGCCCCCGAAATAACCACACAGAAATTGTATTAATTAAATTACTACCTGGCCCATTATATCTAGCCTCTTCTTGGCCAACTCTCACATCTTGATCTAACCCATTTCTATTAATCTGTGTTCACCACGAGGTCATAGCTTACCAGGAAAGATTCAGCATGTCTGACCTGGAGGCTCCATAGCAGCTCTCTCTGCCTGCCTTCTTCCTCCCAGCATTCAGTTCTGTCCTCCCCACCTATCTAAGTTCTGCCCTATAAAGGTCAAGACAGTTTCTTTATTTAACCAATGGAAGCAACACAAATACAGAACAACCTCCCCAACAAAGCAGACCCTTTATGTTACAGAATGGCACCCACGTGGATAACTGCATCCACAGAAAGCCTGAGAAAGCTTGGGAAAGAAAGAGTAAAGCATGTTTTCTTGGTAGCAGCAATTTCTTGGGTCTGCTCTACTTTCTAGAGGCAAGCAAGCACTCTTATTTAAGAGAGGCTTCCTCACTCAGCTTTAGCTGCAAAACCTTGCAGCTCTTTTAAGAGGTCCTGCCACGAAACACTTACATAGTGTTGATGAAAAGCCGACGACATGCTTTTTGGTTTTCAGCCATAGCAGGAAAAAAGCTGCTTTGTTTTAAAATGCCGGCTTTCTGGGCCATACTGCCAGGGAAAACTCTGACTCTTTCAGGCAGGTGGTCTGACTATGGAGCATTTGAGTGTGGTTTCTGAGCACACTGCTGCAGCTTGCTTGCTGGCAGGGACCTTGACGCCATAGAGTAGTGGCAATATACATGGTTATAACCGGTACCTCTGCCATGAGGCTGGGATCACAGAAAGCTAAGGAATGGGCTGGATCCAGCCAGCTGTCAAAGCCACAGCTTTAATCCTACCCATATTGCTTAGTAAATTAAAGACTCACGTGGTCAGAAAAAGAGAGATATATAATAAAAGAAAGATTCAGGACTGGGAGAAGGGGAAGAAATGTAAAAATTTTATTTCTTTAATTATGTTTTTGAATGGAAAAAATAAAACAAAAAAAGTATAAAAAAAAGAAAGATTCAAAGTCGAAGAAAACCTCTAAATGGTTTACAATGTGTTAAAAATATATGTAGGCTAGATTTTTAAAAAAGGTCAAAGTACTTAAAATAAAAAAGAAAGACAGTAGTTGGGTGTGGTGGTACACACCTTCAATCCCAATGCCTGGGAGGCAGAGGCAGATCTGTGTGAGTTCAAGGTCTGGTAGCAGATGCTTTTAATCCCAAATCTTGGGAGGCAGAGGCAAGTGGATCTCTGTGAGTTCAAGGACAGCGTGGTCTACAGAGGGAGTTCCAGGACAAAGATACACAGAGAACCTGTCTCAAAAACTAAAAGTAAAAATAAAAGAAATAGAGGTTAAAGTAAAGCCGCATAAAGATGGAAAACACACAGAGAATCTGGATAATGTATGTTATTATGCTCTCTTTGAATTGTTTGAATGCTGAGGAAGGAGCAAAAGCTGCTAAAAGATTTTTGCTTATAAATTCTGCTAAATTAATCCAAGATAGGTATTTTGAAAATACTTTGACTTCAAAATTGAAGTCAAAAGGTATGTTACTTTGGAGAAGAGATTTTGCTTGTTTCCACAGGAAATGAGAGGCTGTGGATTCATTCTGAGTTAAGAAAACTCAGGTTTGATCAAGGAAGACCACCTGAGAAATTTCTGGTAGGAACAGATGGCCCAGATGTCTGAGTTCTACATCCAGAACAGATTCAAGATGCTGCCTGAGATGATCAAGCCTCACAGGATACTCCAGTCAGGACTTGATCATACATCTAAATTTTCTTTAGGTCCCCATAAGATTATCAGCACCCCCAACCAGCTGGAAGTAGCCTGGAATACTATGCCCACATTCCCAAAATATGGACTATGGATATTTTCCTTTATTTAAAAAAAAAAGAGGGGGAAGTGGTGCAGGAGAATTGTCTGTATTCTGTCAATTATATTTTAAATAAATGCTGATTGGTAAGTAGCCAGACAGGAAGTAGAGGCAGGGCAAATAAGAGCAGGAGAATTGTAGGAAGGAGGAAGTCCATTCCTCCCCAGTCCTGCCCAGACCACAGAAGAAGCAGGATGTGACCTGCCCCGATGAAAAAGGTACCGAGCCATGTGGCTAACATAGATAAGAATAATGGGTTAATATAAGTTATAAGAGCTAATACGAAGCCTGAGTTAATGGGCCAATCATTTTTTATCTAATGCAGACTCTCTGTGTGATTTTCTTTGGGACTTGCCAGCTGTGGGAACTGGGCAGGACAGAAACCCCAACAAAGCAGGCCCTTCATGTTACACTCTCCCCCAACTCAGTCTTTTTGATCCCTCATGTTCCCATCCCCTCCCATTGTTCCCAGCTTACCCAAGAGATTTTAGCTATTTTCCTTCCTGGGGCCTGCCATGTATATCCCTCTTAGGGTTTCCCTTTTTACCTAGCTTCTCTGGAGCTGTGGATTGTAGCTTAATTATCCTTTGCTTTACATTTAACATCCACTTGTGAGTGAATGAATACATGCTGTGTTTGTCTTTCTGGATATGTGTTATCTCACTCAGGGTGGTTTTTTCTAATTCCATCCATTTGTCTGCAAATTTCAAGATGTCATTGTTTTTTAGAGCTAAGTAATACTCCATTGTGTAAATGTACCATGTTTTCATTGTCCATTCTTTGGTTCATGGGCATTTAGGTTGTTTCCAGGTTCTGGATATTACAAATAATGCTGTTATGAACATAGTTGAGCAAATGTCCTTGTGGTATGATTGTGCATCCTTTGGGTATATGCCCAAGAGTGATATTGCTGGGTCTTGGGGTAGATTGATTCCCAGTTTTCTGAGAAATTGGCATCGTATTCTTAAAATTATTTGTTGTTGTCTGAGGGTGACGACATCTTTAGGGGGATCCTGAGAAAATTGAGATAATGATCAAGTCCTGGCTGGACCATCTCAGCAAACCATCTTGAAATTGTCCTGAGCATGTTGTAGTACAACACTGATCTTCGGGTGTTGTTTGTCAGCTTAATGATGTTACCACAATCAAGGTAGAATCATTATTGTGAGGCCCTATTTTCCTTTGGGAGACTTCAGAGGTTAGGAAACTTGTTGCCAAGTGGTAGAAGAGTCTTTCTTCAAACCTTTGCTGGTAACATTGTGTTTCTTATGAAATTCTGAGGCTTCTAGCACATTTCCTATCAATAGATGATCAATTTCATCATTACCTTGTGCTAGAGTGTAGTGGGAGGCTGCTTGTTGGTCAGACCCAAAATAATCACACAGAACCTGTATTAATTAAATCACTGCTTGGCCCATTAGCTCTAGCTTCTTATTGGCTAACTCTTATATTAATTTAACCAATTTCTAGTAATCTGTGTATTGCCATGTGGCTGTGGCTTCCTGGCTAAATTTCCCAGTGTCTGTCTCCAGCAGGCTACATGGCTTCTCTCTGACTCCGCCTTCTTCCTCCCAGCATTCCATTTAGTTTTCCCTACCTAGCTCTGTTGCCTGTGCAGGCCCAAGACAGTTTCTTTATTAACCAATGGTAATCACAGTACACAGAGGGAAATCCCACATCACTAGAGGGCCTGGTAGACCCATATAGAATCTGATATGTGTCATGTACAAACAAGGGATGATTTCTTTTTCTGATTATTTCTTGTAACTGAATAAGAAACAAAGTTAATTCTGAATCATCTGGAGCAAGTTCAGTGGTTTCAATATCTAAAACAACCCTGTCTGCATATTGAGAGTCCATAACTACATTAAGATGTTCTGGAAACTCCAGTAACTTTGAGAATAGCATATTATGACTTCTGAACTGAATCACAAGGGCTTTAAGCCACTTTACTTAAATTTCCTGACTTTATTTATAACCTGCCTCTTATAATTAATTATATAATCTATAACCTGCCTTTTCTGATTTATTTGCATCAGTATAGAATGTAGGGGCTCCAGAAATTGGTGTTCCTTTTTTATATAAGGGAGAATCCAATTAGTTCTTTTTAATAAACTGAATCTCTTGCTTTTAGGATATTTGTTGCTAATCTCTACCAAGAAATTATTGCAAGCTCTTTGCCAATGTTCATTTTTCTGCCCATAATGAGGCAATTCCAGCATTAGTAAAAGGCACCACAGTTTCTGCTGAATCTATTTGTACTAATTGGTCTCAATTTTCTTTTCAGAATCAATTCAGAAACCTTTTCTACATAGAACTTTAATTTTTTACTCTGTTTGTATGGTAAAACAGAAACATTCTAAGATACTATCTTTCCTCTGCATGAGAATCTCTATAGGAGAATGTGTAGAAGGTAAAATAACCAGAATACAATCAGGCTCTGGATCTAAGCAATCCATATGTGCATCCTGCAATTTCTTTTCTGCAAGAGGATCTTGAGTAGTTAATCTAATTGTTGACTATAGCTGGTTAATATCTCAAAGCAAATTTTGAAAATCACTAAGAGTTTGTAATTGGTCTCTCCTGATTTGTACTTTCTGTGTTTGAATTTTCTTTAAACCTATCTTATATCCTAAATAATTAATAAAATCTCCTATTTGTGTTTTTTCAAGAGCAATTTGTAATCCCAACAACTTAAAATTCTCTTTCCTTTATCAAAAAAATTTTTCTAAATTATCTGTGTCTGAATCAGCCAATAAGATATCATCAATATAATGATAAATTATAAATTGTGGAAACTGTTTACAAGTTAGTTCTAATGACTGTTGTACAAAATATTGATATGAAGTAGAGCTGTTTAGCATTCCTTGTGGAAGAATTTTCCAGTGGTACCTTTTAACAGGCTAGGAATTATAATAAGTAAACACTGTGAAGGCAAATTTTTCTCTATCCTGTTCTTATAAAGTTATATTTTTAAAAAGCAGCCTTTTAAATCAATCACTATAATAGACTATGCCTTAGGTATAAAGAAGGAAAGGAAATTCCAGGCTGTAAAGATCCCATTGACTGAATCACCTTATTTCTAGTTCTTAAATCTGTTAAAATTTTCCATTTTCCAGATTTCTTTTTAATAACAAATATAGGAGAATTCCAAGGACTGGTCAAATCTTCAATATGTTGAGCATTTAACTGCTCTCATACCAGCGGTTCTAATACCTGTAATTTTTCTGATGTCAAGGGCCATTGCTTCACCTACACATTTTAAAGATAGGGCTGTTGGTATCTTTGAAAGGTCAGCAACTGTTATGCCCTGCTTCTGCACAACCTGAACAGTCAGTAACTGTTCTATATTTTTTTTTTTTTTTGGTTTTTTGAGACAGGGTTTCTCTGTGTAACAGCCCTAGTTGTCCTGAAACTAGCTCTTGTAGACCAGGCTGGCCTCAACTCACAGAGATCTGCCTGCCTCTGCCTTCCAAGTGCTGGGATTAAAGGCATGTGCCACCACTGCCCAGCTTGGTGACTATTCTTGAAATCTTTTAATATTTGTCTCAGAAGCATATAGTATTTTATGGTTTATTCCTGAGATTGGGAGACTGTTAATCTGACTTTTCCACTGCTGTAATAAATCACATCCCCCATAAATTCATTGATATGTTAGCTTTGTGTGGCTCTAATTTTCCTCTCTGTCCTTCTGGCCCTATAGACTTGACCCATCTTGTACTTAGTTTTACCTGAGATAAAATTCCAATCCCTAAAAGCTGAACATTTACCTCCTGAAAAGGCCAATTTGGATGACAAGATTTTGATGAAGTTGTTACATCTGCACCTGTGTCTACCAAAACCTCAACTTCAATGCCATTTATTTGTATTTTTAACTTTCGTCTTTGATCATTTATAGAAGTTTACCAAACTACTTGTTTCATGGTCTTTCCTGAAAATTTTGTTTCATCTATGGATGCCGTTCTGTCATCCAGAGCAGTGTGGTTTTTAACAACAGGCATCAAGTCCATGACCATGATGGCAGCCCCCTCCTCAACTGTGGCTGTGGTTGGTCAGCCCCGTCCTTCTTCACTGATGGCATGGTGATTCTGTTCTCAAAGTCCCAGAAGAAAAAGGTCACTCTGCTCTGTAGGCAGACATTTCTTTCAGGCCACCAGTTACAAAATAACTAACACAGAAGCTTACTATTAATTATGAATGCTCGGCCAATAGCTCAGGCTTATTACTAGATAACTCATACATTTTAAATTAATATATTTTTATTATCTATGCTTTGCCACATGGTTTGGTACCTTTTCTCAGTATGGCACACCTATCTTGCTTCTCTCTGCATCTGCTTGCAACTCCTAACCATGCCATTCTTCCTCCCAGAATTCTCAGTTTGGCTCTCTAGCCTAACCTTATCCTGTTCGGCTATTGATCAGTCAACTTCTTTATTAAACCAACCAGAGCAGTACATATCCACCGTGCACAGAAGGATTATTCCATTGCACTGCTGCCCTTGCTGTGCTCTGCCCCAGGCCTACACCTGCCTCTTCCTACTTTCTGCTTGCAGGGTTTCTCTGTGCCACAGCAGAAAGGCCCCTCCTCCAGGCCTCAGAGAACACTAGAGCCCAAGCCTCCAGTCCTTCCAGGCTCCCTCTGTTCATTGGTTCTAGTATTAAAAATTTTTTGCATTTACTTTTTAGTACACATGCACAACACAGGTATGCACACATGTACACATCAAAAGACCTCTTGCAGGAATCAGTCCTTTCCTTCCTTTATGTGATCCCTGGGGATCAAACTTAGACCATCAGACATGGTGGCCTTTTCCCACTGGACCAGCTCAGCAGCCTGAGCTGCTTTACATGGGTTGGTAAGTTGAGATGTGGGCATCACCATAGGCTCCTCTCTCTCTCTCTCTCTCTCTCTCTCTCTCTCTCTCTCTCTCTCTCTCTCTCACACACACACACACACACACACACACACACACACACACACACACACCCCTCAGCAGGTACTGTGGTGCTTATCTGCCATTGCTGCACAGGGTAGGACACTCTCCCCAACTCTAGACCAAGAAGATTATGGGCTTGTGGGTGAGCCACATGACAAACCTCCAGGGGCAGTCATGTGTCCAGTGTCCTCTATGCCACTCAGAGTGATCCCTTTCCTCTTTCCTCAATTCCCACCTGTGGCTGTCAGGGCCTGGGGAACCTTCCATAGTGGACCTGGAGCCCAAAGGCCTCTGACATTCCACATACAGAGCCACAAGGCTATTAGGGTGTCCAGTGAGAAAGTCCTAGTCTTTCTCAGGCACGCCTCTTATGGAGTAGGGAGGACCCACGCTCAGAGAAGATGTGAACTTCCCCAAGGCCTGCGGTCTTCCTGAGAGTGATGAGGTTCTGGAGCCCTGCTAGCAGCTAGGAGCTTTTCCTTCAGTCACTTCCCTGGAGTGAAGCTTGCCCCTCCCCCTGCAGTTTTCCAGAGTGAGGTCATTGGCAGATATCGGGTTTTTCCATTCCTGGTAGAGCAGGAGTTAGGATACTGTGCTGGGGAGGAACCCAAAGGAGCTGATTGTTCAATCTCTCTCCTGTGACAGCCACTTTAAGGCATAGGCTTGTCTGAGGCCTCCTGGACGGCAGAGGCCCCAGAGACATGCCTCCTCCTGTTTCCTCTTAGTACAGATGGTGGGAGAGGCTCGGGAATGGAGGCTTGTACTGATGCTCACACTGATTTTAGAGGCAAAACCTTGATTCACATGTGGACTTCTAACATCCTGGACAATGTGCCACAGTTCAACACTCAGGACGTTTGGGGAAGAGAGGTTTGGTGCTGTGCATTGTAGGTAGAAGCAATGCCCCACCTTCATCTTTAGAAGTTAAATGAGAGGGGGTGACAGAGAAAGGTGCTGTGTCTAAGGGTCCATGACATACACCTTCAAGATGCTAAGGCAGCCAGCCCTGGAGGGGATTTTGAGGAACATGGGGGTATACATCTAGGACCTCTGAGCACTTTGCTCAGAGCAAATCTGCTGACTTAAGTCCTGGGAAATAAAAGTAAATGCTGGTTTTGGTAATCTGGTCCCATTCTGGTCTGGAAAAAGCAGGCTCATGGAGTTTGGCGGGGAGCGAGTGGGGGCTGTGTGGGGAGCAGAGCCTGCGGACACTTTTCCCTTTCCTGTAGCGGGCGCCCTGGGATGCTCAAGGACAGCAGGCAGAATGCAAGGGGAAGGAAGCCAGTGAGCCAGAGGCCACTTCAACTTCTGACTTGCCTGGTGACTTTGATCCATTTCCCTGCTTCTCTTCAAGCCTTGGTTTCCCCACCTGTGAAGTGGGGGGTGGGGATGGAGAGGGGGTGGGTGGGCATCTGTGGGCTCCGAGTACATCTCAGAGACATATACTTAGGTGCTCTTCCAGGCCTCTTGACTTTCATGAGTGATTTATTTGGGTCTGACTTTGGGGATGTGAGTTTCTCAGGACTTTAATGCATTGCCCACAGTGACAGAGCAGAGCACTCTGTAGCCCTGCAGTACCCCCTTTCCCTTCAGAGCCTCCCATGAGAAAGTCTCTGCCAAGGCAAGAGGGCAAGATGTGGTTGGATCTGGGACTGGGCACTGCACTAAGAATTATCTGCTTTCAAGCCCTTGGCTGGGTCCCCGTGTTCCTCGCTCCAGCTGAATCACTGCTAAAGCGCATCATTCCTCCACTGATGACATTCCTCCACTGATGACATTCTAGCTGTGTGGCCCAGGTTGCCTCATGGCTGGAGCCCTGGGCTGGCAGCCCCTAAATCAGAGTCCCTTCTTGGCCCAACCGGCACTTGTAAGCAGGCAATGTATCTTATTGTTGACAAGAACATCGGGTGAGCTTCGTCAGAGATTCGGGGTGCTCGGCTCAGGTACAGTTAGGCTCTTGACTTAACATTAAAGAAAAGAATTTCAGAACAAGACAGAGAGAAGCAAACTCATGAGTTTATTGATGAAACAGAAAGGTCAGCCACATTTGAAGAGAATCCGGGAGGTGTTAACAGTAGAACGACATGGACACACATGCACACATAATTTTATGAGCTTTAATCTGCAGATAAGTTTAGGGATTGGGAAGAATGCATTGGTGTACTTTTCTTATCAACAGAATTCTGTCTGTGAGGAGACTTTGTAGAGGTTAGCTGTGCCAGCTAGCCACCAGGAGAGGATGCTGGGAGAAGGGAGACATTCCTCAGTGGATTCTGACTTAGTCACAGGACAGTGGAGCAAAAGGCACAGTCACTGGCCATCTCTAATAGTCTTATTTTTTGAGGCAGGGTCTCTCGTGGAACCTGGAACCTTGGGTAGATCCTCCTGTTGCTGCCACCACCTCTCTTTGCAGCCAGTCTGTTCAGCTGAGGCAATTGTTTGGGGGTGTCTGCCACTGAGCGACAGAAGGCAGGCCCTTCTCCCTCTCACACCCTTTTATTTCCTGCAGAGTCAAGCTTCACTCTCCATTTCCTGATGGCATGGGGTCAGGGAGAAGGCTTGGTGGACAAAGCGCTCATTGCACAAGCTGGAGGCCCTGAGTCTGAGTACCCAGCACACATGTGAAGAGCCAAGGGTAGGGACATGCGTCTGCTGTCCTAATGCCAGGAAGCAGAGATGGGAGGATCTAGGCCAAACTGGCAAGCTTCAAATTCAGCGAGAGACCTTGTCTCAAAAAACAAGGTAGAGAGTGATTGAGGAAGATACCCAGTATCAGCAACTGGCCCATATACACACACTTGACTTGCAGGCACATCCAGCACATACATGCATACACACGCACACACACACGACACAGTGAGTGACATAGCCCTCTGCTGAGCGCTCTGCTAGTTGTCACCCTCTGCCCAGCTGATCTCACCCAGCAGAAGACCAGAGGGTCTAATGTCCTAGACTCTTTGCCTTGTTCCTTCAGGTCTGAGGGGGACACAGCTTGCTGCTGTTGGAAGTCTGTGCTTCACCCTATAAAAGTCTTGAACCACAAGGCTACACCTAGATAAAAATCCCTTCACTTCTCCAAAGAAACAGCACGCACAAGGAAAGATACTAAACAATGCCAATAATTAGAGAGGTGCAAATCAAAATCATAGAGATAGCTCTTCACTCTTATTGGGAGGGCTACCACTCCCCAAAACAGAAAGCTCAGACTGTTGAGAAGAACTAGGGCAACTGGACTGCTTATGAACTGTGGTGGGACTGTGCAGTGCTACCCACCCCTTTTTAGAAAGCCAAGAGGATCATTTCCAATGCTCCAGCCATCCACTTCCAAGTCCAGACCCCAAAGAACTGAAAGCTCAGTCTGGAAGAGAGGCACAGGGTCTGGTGTGCATCTGAGCTAACGATAACCCAGGTGGAAGCAGGCAATGTCTAAAGACAGTGACACAGGAGAGGGCAGAGGAAGTGTGATCACTCACACAAAAGCTTATTCAGCCTTCAAGGGGAACAAAATCCTGGGACAAACATGATGGTGCATGCTGTGCCTGTTCCACCTGAAGAAGTACACAGCATATTCGGTCATGGAAAAGAACACTCAGGAGGCAGAGACAGGCGGATCTCTGGGAGTTTGAGGCCAGCCTGGTCTACATAAGGAATTCCAGGGCAGTGAGACCCTGTCTCAGCGAGAGAGAGAGAGAGAGAGAGAGAGAGAGAGAGAGAGAGAGAGAGAGAGAGAGAGAGAGGAAAAAGCTGAGCAGTGGTGGCAACACCTTTAATCCCAGCACTTAGGAGCCAGAGGCAGAGGCAGGTGGATCTCGGAGTTCAAGGCAGCCTGGTCTGCAGAACTAGGACAGACAGAGCTACACAGAGGAACCTTGTCTCAAAAAAAGGAGAGAGAAAGAAAGAAAGAAAGAAAGAAAGAAAGAAAGAAAGAAAGAAAGAAAGAGAAAAGGAAGAGGCAAAAAACACAAGAAAAGGAGAAAAAGTGCAGGCCCTGTCGTCTCCACTGCTCGAGGGTGAGGTGCAAACTCAACTGCAGACTCAAGGCTTGGACGACAGTGGACGTTCAGTTAAGGACGCCTATCCAACATCGTGAGATCCTGTCCCGAAAACGAAATGTGGGATTGGGATCTAGCTCAGTGGACTTAATGTCTAGTACTGCAAACTCGGAAACCATCATGGGAAGAAGAGCAGGGCTTTCGGGAGCCTGGGCATTACTGGGGGACTAGAGGCTCAGTGTTGCAAGATGAGAAAGTTGTAGAAACTAGTTGCACAACAGTGTGGCTATACTTAGAACTACTGAACTCAGTATTAAAATGGTTAAGGCGACTTTTTACAAATTTATCAAATTTTATCTTTTGAGTGTGTGCAATTTATGGTGTGTCAATTCAAGCTCAATAAAGTCTTTTGTTTGGGTTTTGGAAGTCCTTTTAAAAAAATTCTTCAGAAAACCGGTGGTTCCCAAACTTGAATTTTCTGGGAATCTTATTTTTAAAAATTCCCCAAACCCAAACCACACCCATTAAACCACTAAGTGGAGGCAGGACACAGGCCAGAGGAGGTGATCCAGGGCACATGTGTGAATCTGTTCCCCATGCAATGAAGGCCTCATCTGGTTCTGCCGTTTCTTGTCAAGAGTCAGTGTAGATGGTCCTCAATAAAAACGTGTTGAGGATGTTAATATAACATCATTATTGCTGTCAATATTATTTCTTGGAGACCCCGGGCTATCCTGGGACCTAGAGAGGAAGCAGAGGGTAGCAGGAGGAGGCATTCAGACCAAAGGCAGATGAGACAGGGGAGGGCCAGGGCTGAAGCGGGGCAAGATCTTGATTTGGGGACCTGAGGGTTGACCAAGGGATGATAGCAGGACCACTGCAAGGACAAGGGGCCCTGGCTTCGGGGGCTGCCGTCGGGCAGCTGGCATACTCAGAGTTTCCAGCAAGTCTTGGAGTGGCACTTAGTCCTGTGGAGGAACTGTGAGGCCACATGGAAGTCGGCAAGTGTGTGAATTTCATGTGAAGACATAGCTGGCTTGCTATGGGGATGGGTCACTTCAGTTTTCCAGAGTTCCTCAGTCATCCCTGAAAGCCCCAACAGCATCACCTCCTCTGGGCTCCCTGGACTGAGGTCATTGTTACCTGCATTTGCCTCCAAGTCTCACCCTGATGTTCTTTCCTTATGAAGGAAGTCAGGTTAATAGGAAGACCCTTTTGAGAGCACACCAAAGCCTTTGGAGACAGCCTGACCCCTTTAAGGAGCTCATCGTTCAAGCCCGGGCCCCTGATGAAGCAAGCCTTTCTCCAAGGGATTGATTTCTACACAAATTACTCTACTGCTCAAGCGCCGTCCATGGCTCCCCATCACCCACCTAGCGAACATCTCACCCAGTATGCAGGGTCTCACTCTATTTCCTCGGATGAGCTCTACATTCCGTGTCCCCACCTCTGGACCTCCTCCCTTAAAGGCCATCCCAAAGTCACCTACTCCAGGAAGCCCTCCAGCTGCCCACATCAGACGCTGCTCTCAGGCTGGCTTTAGGTACAGCTAGGAAGCACACCTACTTCATCATCAGTAAGAGTTAAGAGAGGAAGGAATTAGTGGCTTCTGTGCCCAGTGTCCATACCAGGAGAAGCAAACAAGGACAATTTGGTGTCCCTAGGGAGCCACTCCAGGCCAGAGGCACCTCGGTCGAGCCAGCCCTGGGACACGTGCCGATCTGCTTTCAGAGCGCGTTTTTGTTTTCAGTCTCCCCAGGCGAAGGCTGTGGGGGTGTTTGGAGCCACAGCTGCTTTTTATTGCATCAAGTCTCAAAAAAGCCCTGAGCATATTTTTAGAGAGAAGGGGAAAAAAGGAATATTTTCTTTCCTGACCCAAGAGAAGGACTTGCTCCAATTTACCATCTGCGCGCCCTGCTAGGCAGAGCTGGCAGGGAAGTCTCCAAAGGGGAGTCCTCCAGGAGGGGCCAAGTGGATGAGCTCATGGGCAGGCTGAGCAGGAATTTGGACACCATGCCTGCCTCCCTAGATACACGTATGCACAGTGGAGGCAGGGGGTCCAAATGCTGGAGGAGCTAGATGGATTTGGGGCCATTGGGGTCCCAAGTGCCACCAGAAAGTGCCTGAATAGGGGTGTGCTGGCTTCTTTTCCTGTTGCGTGGTAAAACACTCTGACAAAAGTAACTTAAGGGACAAATGTTTGTTTTCTTGTTTGTTTGTCTTAGCTCACAGCCCATGGCAGGGAAGTCAAGGTGGGGCAACATGAAGGAGTTGGCCACATCCAGAATCAGAAAGCAGAGAGAGCTGAACACACACTTGTACTCAGCTCACTTTCTGCGTGTTATACGGTCCAGGGTCCCTGGCCTCCACACTCCATCCACAATTAAGGTGGGTCTTTCCTATTTAAAACTTTTCTTTTTATTATTTTAAAGAATATGTAGGGTGTTGTGTGCATGTGAGCAGAAGATCCTGTAGAAACCAGAGGGTGTCAGATCTCCTGGACCTGGAGTCACAGACAGTTGTGAACCACCAGACACGGGTGAGTGCTGTGAGCCCAGCCTGGGTTCTCTGCAAGAGCAGTGAGCCATCTCTCCAGCTCCCAAATAGATCTTCCCATATCATTTAACACAAACAAGATAATCCTCCCACAATATGCCCAGAGGTCTAAGCGACAGTTAACTTTAGCCATCACAGGTACCCCCCCACTCCAGATCCTATGCCGTGCTCCCACTGGGTGCCTGGATCCAACAGATCCACACAAGTTGGGGTGGGAATAAAAGATGCACAGCTGGGTCACCATCATCCCAAGCGTGCACAGCTGATTCTCCATTATCCAAAGATGCTGCTGGGGTGAATTATATTCCAGCTCCTTACAAGCTTCACTGAACTCTGTAGAGTTTTTGTTGAAATGTAATTACTCAATTGAAAGGAGCTAATTTCATTGATGATCTGCAAGTGTGTATGTGTGTGTGTACGCATGTGCAGAGGCTTCTTTCTGCATGTGGCATGGATGGTGTTACAGATGTATGGTGTTTGTGCAATGTTATGTCTTCAGTGTGATCGTGTGGATCTGATGCTCATGTTCCATGTGGATGATGCAACCAAGGTCCATTCTGGGGACCAAGCAGAGCACAGTTGGACCTGAAGCCACAGTCCTCACCTCTCCCCAGCCCATCTTTTCCATGTCTTTCATAACTGAGCAACACGACAGGTAGAAGCTGTTGAAAGGTGAGTGGCATTTCAAAAACCTGCTCCCACCTGCGCTGCCCCAAGTCAGAAGGCTCTTGGCCTCTGGTGACACCCCACACCAAAATCCACCAGTCCAGACAGCAGCAGGCAACCCATCTAATGCTCAGAAGAGTCCAGGGTCTCCACAAGAAGAACCCAGTGTCATTGTCTCCCTGTGGTTGGATTGGCCTACAAAGCCCTTGAGTGCCTAAGAGCCAGACAGCAAGAAAAGTTATGACAACAAGGAGCCATGGCAAGTCCAGCAGTCCCCGCTGCAGCTGCAGCCTCTCCACGAATGTAGCCTAACTCCCTCTCCCACTAGTCCATCCGGGGTATAAATACTCTGCTTTGTTGGAGGAGAAAAGAGGCTCAGAGGGGAGAATGGAAGGCAGACCCAGAAAGCCACCAGGACAGCCTGAAGTTAAGAGAGCTGTGTCTTATTTTTAAGACATTTAAGATCCAGTCAAAGAAGTCTGGATCTGGGCAGTCTGCAGGGGGGTAAGGGTGTGGCTCACCTGAGGGGCACTGGCTTTCTTTGCAGTATATGGTGAGGAGGAAGTGGGAAGTGACGTCGCCAAGCACACCAGCTGTGGTGTTTCTCCCCTGTCGTTTCTTCATCTTTCTCAGACAGCTGGCAGGCCAGACACCTGCTTCCCACGTTCTTCCTTCTCCTTCCAGAGATTCACCTCCAGCCTCCTGGAAACTGATGCAGCCCAGCTGGAGACCAGAGCTTCTTGAGAGCTGGGCTTTGAGGGTGAAAAGAAAGATCCAGATTTGAGGCTTCTTCAGCCTTTCTCCCACCCAGAGCCTCAGTTTTCTTCTCTGTAAAGTGAGCTGTCAATTGGATAGAGGGTTTTGAGTGAGCATGCAGAGTATCTGCCACATGGGCCTGGCACGAGAAAGAACTCTGATTGATGTGTGTCCTGTTCCTGTCCCCAGCTGCCCTGGGTAGCCATGAATTATAAGCAAGGCGTGACTGATCCAAAGGTTAAGCTTCTCTGGGTCCCAGTAGAAGTTTAGAGAGACAAACAGCGGTTCTTGGAAAGTCACTATCCAATGCTTCCACGAATAGGAGGCCGTGAGGCCAGTGCCACATGGCGTCAGGCCTGACCAGGACTGCGGCAACCTTCCCTACCCTCTCATGGCACCCTCGGCATCTTGGTCCAACCCACAGTAACATGTAAACCCCTGCCCTCAGCCCTGAGAAATCACCAAAGACCAGGCTACGTGACCGCCCTCCCTGGAACCTCTCCTCTCCAGGCTCCTCTCAGAGAAGTGAAGTCCTTGGTCTTCAGCTGGATGTTCCAGTCCTCTCTCTGTGTGGCCAGCTATGTACACAAGTCTTCCCCACACCACCCACCTTCCCATGCCTCCTACAACCTGACACTCAGCATAGTGTCACCTGAGTCTGCAGAGACCAGGCTTCTGCTCTCACAGGGGCCCTGGAATGCTGTCCCCCACCCCACCCCCGGCAATCTGATCACCTCCTCCAGGACACCTTCCCTGATGCTTCGTGCTCCAGGACAGTATGGACGCCTGCTGCCATAGGAACTGCCCAGTGTCACCAGTTCTTTCTGTCGTCACTGTCCCACAGGGGTGCAACGGAGTACCTGCCCACTCTCCTGGCATGGTCTCCCCTTCACCCCAGTTTCTGCTCTCTTGAGTGCCCATGCTTCAGCCCTTCTTACTCACAGTGCCAACTGCTGTTCTCTGGAGGCACCCCACATTCTACACCACCCCCAAAGGCCTTAGCACAGGCTGAATTTGGGTGGCAAAGTTTCCTGAGGTTTGTGAGACAGTGCAGGCCCCAAGCCTGAGCACAAGGCACTGACACCCCAGGTCAGGCATGGCCACTCTGAGGAATTTGTCAGCTTTCTCTAAGCACAGATCCTCTCAGCAGCTGAGGAGGAGAACCTGGCCTCCAGGAAAGTTCTGGAAGTTCCCCCATCCCACCTCGTCTCAGTGCCCTCTCATGCTCAGTTCCCAGTGTTGCTGAGGCTATGGCTGGTGAGTCAGGGTCTGGGTATCCGCTCTGTGCACCTTCCAGCAGGAGAGTTGTGTGTTTCTGCTGCTCTCCTGTGCAGTGAACTGAAAGGAAAGACGCAGGCAGAGGCTCAATGACAGGCATGACTCCCCTTCATTGCCTCTCTCCAGCTGGTGAGCAGCCACCCTCCCCTAACCTGCAGCTCTGCATAGCCTTACCAGAAAACTCTGCCCATTTCACAGAACAGTAAACTGCAGCCAAAGGAAAAGGAAGCAACTTGTCTGAGGCCATTCATTGAGTGCGAACCATTATGGAGGAACTGTGGTCCATGGGCCCCAGGGAAGCCTGAGAGGGGAGACTCTAAAGGTGTTCAGAGAAGTAGGGAAGGTGTGGGTTCAAATCCCGAATCCTCCTCTTGTTTGAGCATGTTGCTGATCTCTCTGCCCTAGGGCCTCAGAGTTCACAGGTTCTCAGTGCCAGGTTGACAGACTCTTTAAGGTTGTAGGCTTAGCCCAGACCCTGGAAAGGGCTCTGGGGATGGCAGTAGGATTGCTGCTTTTGCTGCAGCAGCAGCAGCCAAGCCTGCTTGCATCGCTCAGTGGCCAGCACCTGGTCCTGCAGGAAGCCAGACAGGAGCTAGAGTAGAGGCTTTTCCTGAGGGCAGGAACTGGAGGCCTCTGCCCAGCCTGTCCAGCCTAGCCCTGCTCTCACAATTACAGCCTTCCTCTCAGGCCTAACTAGGCCCAGCTAGGCCTCAAAGGCTCACTATTCTCCCCCGAGACCCTAATCAGGCCATTCCTGCCCTGCTGGGAACCAGTGAACTAAAAATAGCCCAGGAGTATTTAGGTTCAGCAGTTTATCTGGCTTCTGGGGTCAAGAGGTGTCTGTACTCTTCCTGTCCGCCATTCTGGTGAAGCCTAGCTTGGCCAGCTTCCAGGTCAGCCTGACCCGGGAGCCCAAAAGCACATTGTAGAGTGCTCAACGGAAAATCCAAAGTTAGCTCTGGTTCTTGAGGAATAGAGCCTGGTGGAGTTCAGAGTTAAGAGGTGAGTTAGGTCAACCTGCCAAGGGTTGGGAGAAAGGGCCTACAAAAACAGATTCTACAGCTAGGGAAAGAAGGCATCTCAAGGGGCAGGATGGCAGAAGCCACGGAAGGAGGAGTGGGGCTAACTGCCACACTGAGGGGTAGAAGGGAATTGGGGAACAGCTCAGGCTCCTTTAGGGGGCCCTGAGTACCAAGCAAGGCTCTTCTGGACTTGTAGACACCACCATGGGCACCTTCCCAGACAGTGCTCTTAATCCTTGGAGGATGGAGAAGGCCCACAGTATGTCCTCCTAGGTCTCAGGAGGGGGCTAAAGTCTACTTGTGGGGGCGGGAATGCCAAAGGCAGCAGCATAAGAAAAAAATACACTTCAGACATACATGCACAGACATACGTGCACAGGCATACGTGCACAGACATACGTGCACAGACATACACACACAGACATAGATGCACAGACATACATGCACAGGCATACATGCACAGACATATGTGCACAGACATACACGCACAGACATAGATGCACGCAAACAGCCATACATCTTCAGTTATTTGAATGAGAATGGTCTCAATCAGCTCATATATTTGAACACCTGGTCCCCAGTTAGTGGAACTGTTTGGAAAGGATTAGGAAGTTGGAAAAGGTGTGCTTTAAGATTTCAAAAGCCCACACCATTCCCAGTTATCTCTCAGCTTCATGCCTATGAATCAGGATGTATGCTCTCTCAGCTATTGCTCCCATGCATTTGCCTGTCTGCTGCCACACTCCTCACTGTGATGATCATGGATGCTAATAATGCCTTGGAACCATGAGCTCCAATCAATAAACATCTTCTTTTATAAGTTCCCTTGGTCATGGTATCTCTTCACAGCAATAGAAACCTAAGTAGACACATCTAAAATAAAGAAAAAAAATTTAGCATTCAGGGAGATTGCTCAGAGGATAGAGCACCTGCCTCACAGTACACAGTGTTGTTCATCTAACATCTCAGTGCTTCTACATTGAGACATGAGGTAGAGACAGAAAATCCATCAAAATTCAAGACCAGCTAGCCTGGTCTTGTAACAAACAAGAGACCTTGCTGTACAATCCTGCCTGTCTGCCACGGGATGGTTTGTGAGTCAGGCAAGTGACTGGAGGCTGAAACACGCAGACACAGAGACACAGGTCATCCTTGAAACAAGAATGCCCCTTTTATTGTGTGCCAGGGCAGCATATATAGCTCTCTCCTTGACTAATGGCCATGCCCTAGAACTCAGGATTTTTCGGCTGCAAGTCCACCAGAAACCACTAGGAACTCATAAGGGTCTTGTGTCCAGAGCAGCTGCAAGCACAGGAAAACAAGTTGTTTACTCTGACAGGCAAAGGGGGTCACAGAAAATTCAGGGTCTGAGGGTCTGCAGTCCCCAACAGCTTTCCTCAAACAAGGTGGAAGGGCAGGACAGCCCTTTGACTTCCATGTGATCCTGCACTTACAGTCACACACATGCACATACATTGAACACACATAGGCTCTCTCTCACACACACACATACTCCTACACACAGGTATACACATACACATACTTATGCACTTGTACACACACAGAGGAATACTCACAAATACAGACTTATTTACTCATACAGGTGTGCACACGTGCATGTACTTGTACACTTATACACACACACAGAGGCACACACACATATGCACTTTGTCCATGACTTTCCTAGCACAATATAATCTCCTGTATAAATAAAGATTATTTACAAAAAGCTACAGCTGTACTATTTAATAGTGAAAGACTAAATTGAGTCTGTGTTAACAAAGACAGCCATAGCAGAAGGGAACAACTTAAATTGTCTCTATTTCATGAATATTTAGAAGAACTCAAAACATCTGGAGGTTGGGGACTTCTAAGATATTTTTGTGAGTTTTTTCCTTGGGGGTAGGGTGTATCCTGGTTAGTTTCATCTGGACTTGGAATGGTCCAAAGTTATCTGTGGGAGTCTAGATTGGGGGTTGCCTTGATCAGCTTGGCCAGAGGCTATGTCTGTGGAGTATTTTCTTGATTGCTAATTAATAAGTGAGGAGGGCCCAGCTCACTATGAACAGGGCCATCCCCAGGCAGGTGATGGTGGACTGTATAAGAAAAATAGCTGAAGCCGAGCTATAAAGCGAGCCAGTACACCGCACTCTTCCATGGTCTTTGTCTCAGTTCCTGCTTCCAGCTGTCTGCCCTGAATTTCCACCATGACTTCTCTGGACGATGAACTACAAGCTGTAGAATGAAGTAAACTCTTTCCTCCCTAAGTCATGGTGTTTACTCACAGCAACAGGGAGAAAACTGGGACAGGTGCAGATGTGACGGAATATATACAGCATTTGCATGCAGGAAAGTTCCCAAAGCTGACAGAAGTAGGCCGAGTCTAACTTAACAGAGACACACACCATGCTCACAGACCAGGAGGTCCACCACAGCACGCCGACTGAAATGAGTTCTGAAACAATTACTATCAAGATCTCAAGAGGATTTTGTATATTGCCCCCCAGTTAACAGACTGCTAAGGCAACCAGAATAGCTAAAATCATTTTACAAAAGAAAAGAATAATTACATAGCACGCACGAAGTCCTAGACTTGACCCTGAGTACAGAATAAATTCTGCATGGGTACACTCCTGTAATCCCAGCACTTAGGAGACAGAGGCACAAAGGTCAGAAGTTCAAGGTTATCCTCAGTTACTTAGTGAGTTCTAGGCCAGCCTGGGCTACATGAGACCTTGTCTCTAAATAAATAAATAGTGAAGGAAATGACTCAGTCCCATAAAGTGCTTGCCACACAAGCCCAACACTTGAGTGTGTTCACCAGCCCCCATATAATAAAGCAGGCATAGCAGCGTGTGCCTGTAATCTCAGTGTTGGGGGAGGTGGAGACAGGAGGATCCCTGAGACATACCAGCTGGCTAGTCTAGCTGAATTAGTGAGCTCCAGGTTTGGTGAAAATTTCTGTCTCAAAAAGTAAGGTGGAGGCCAACACTGACCTGTGGCTTCCACATGCACCTGTTCACATGAACACCCACACCCAGGACACACACACACACACAGGCTTCCTGAGTGTGCTCCATCTGTGAAGGCTGTTTGGGGTTGGTAGAAGGGTGGAAACCCAGAGCCACAGAACAGAGAGCTCAAAAGTAGACCAGCGCAAGGAGAGCTGTAAATTCCTGCCAGAGTACAGAGGCAGTCCCGTGGCCTGCTGCACACTCTTGTGAA